>OX453274.1:24348277-24360777 GCA_949710005.1 Ricordea florida | reverse complement strand
AAGTATCGGCAAACATCATGCCTCATAGAGAATGTTAAACTGTAATGCACTTTGATTGCATTCGATTTAAGGAGAGACTTGACTACCAGATATAATGCATCAGATGCCAAGACAATTTCACTTTCACTTGCATGGTTTCGTTGGTTTGCTGTAAAGTCTACAAAAAAGTTGGACAAAACAGCAATCACAAATTTGTTTTAGTCCGGAAAAGGCCCTAATAACAGACAAACCAAATTTGATATGCACGTGGCAAAGTAATTTCAAATATAAAATTACGAAGGAAAGGCTTCGAATTTTAATAAAATGGTTAATATGTTGTTGTACCATTTTTTGGTTCGATAAGTTAGATTTTTGGTCTGTCTTTGTCTAAAATTATTGTTATGCATCTTAGAATGCAATTTGAACTGGCTGAAAATTCTTGAAACCAAACAAAACTAGTACTTCTGTGCTATTCACTCTAGTTTACAGGTAGTTGTTGTTTTTCTGGCACCAAAGGGGCTAATTATACATTGTAGTTTGATGAACGAATACTTAAATGTAGGTACTTCTACATTGAAGCTGGCTATGTATTACAAAACCTGTCCAAGCAATGCATATTTATGTAACTATTACTAAAGCCACTTCATAATTGTTGCAGAAGGAAAATGTCATGTACTTATGATGCAAAGATGTATAGAAATTTCCATTCTTATTTCAGTTTTCAGCAATAAAAAGTCCACAAAGTCTGACTCACCTGCTTTGCAGAAAGAACAAGACTTAAGAACTTAACACTTCCATATTGACAATTCTTCTGCCTGATACCTGAGCTTCTTCTCCTACTTTGTTTTGCTGCAGAAAACGATTACAGGTACATTTACTTTTGATTTGAACTCTTCATACAAAATTGGGCTGTCTGCAACTTTGTAACAATTTCTCACTTAAAAAAAAACTTACCTGTTTTAGTGTAGTCACTTTTTTCATAAGGGGCTCGGTGTCTTCCTTCTCAGTTTCAATTTGTTCTGCCTTAGTTCTTTTGTCATTCGCCTTTGTGAGATTTTTTATCACTGTGAAGCGTCTTTTAGACGCAAAACGACTTTTATGGCGAGCAGAATTGGCACAGACAGAGTCATCGTCGCTTTCACCGGCATAGGCCACCGATAAATTGAATAAGCCGAAACCACAGAAAAAGCCGACCAAGGAAAGATAAGGAAGTAACCATCTACTGCTTCCATGTTTGGTCTCGGGAATTTCGTAAGTTTGAAAGTCCATGCACTCCCAGGTCCAGAGGATCAATAGCAGCACGTGAGTAAAATTTTCCCCTCGTACCCGTAGATACTGATAGGAAAAAGTTTTTTTTTGGTAGAGAATGTTAAAAACAAACACTTTCTGAAGTTAAACGTACCTAGAAAACGTGAAGTACCCTTAGAGCTGGGCAAAAAAAAAAAAGATTCCTGCAGAAAAATTTACGTGCGGCCATGTTTGTTTTAGTTTTTCATGGAGTTTAAAAATCGCGTGAGTGTGGCACGCGCTACTAGAACCCAGGCCTCGAAGATAGTATTGGAAGCCTCCTAAAGTTCCAACACGATACTTCCAAATTGAACAGTTCAAGATGATAAAATAAACAGATATTTTGCACTTACATTGCCATTTTTCGTCTCGAAAGCAGCCTCTACTTTAAAAACCCTAGATTTGGGGCGATACGGTTTTCTTCCTTTCACATGATAACTATCTTATTATTATTTATTTATTATTACACAGAATAAATTACAAGTGGAATAGAAAAGATAATAAATAAGCTAATTACTGTTAAATTTGAAATAAGCATACAACTTGGAAGGAATGACTGTGGCGGGGAAATCTCCGAGAAAATATACACAGTGGAAAGCTTGTGTAAAGCCTTGTAGTCTACAAGCTTTTTCCTTCTTCCTCTGGCTGCCATGTTGGTAGATTCACATGAGCATGCGTAATTAACGCAAGTCAGTTTTATGGCGCAAAATTTCCATCATTTCTGGTAATGCTAATATCACTAGACTTCCGTAAAAAAATTTGATTCGATTAAATAGCCCTTTACAATGAAGACGCTTGACTAATTTAATTTTGGTAGTCACATCACGCGCTGGGTCAAGTTATTCTACACGAATATAGAGAATGCGGTGCAAAAAACCGATGTTTAAACAATTGGTTTAAGCAATCAAAAAGAGTTCAACAAGGTTGCCCTCTATCCCTTTATTTGTTTATGCTGTCTGCAGAGGTCCTCTCAAATAAGATTCGTCAAGACCCCAACACCATAGGCATTCAAATCTTCAGTAGTGAAATTAAACTGTCTCAATTTGCTGATGATACTACCTGTGTTCAATGCCGACATAGAATCTTTTAAAATGGTTTTGAAAATTGTCAAGGACTTTGAAAAAATTGCTGTTCTGTCTCTTAATGTAAAGAAAATGAAGGCGTTCTGGTTGGGGAGATGGAAAAGCAGTAGGAATAAACCCCTTGATTTGAAATGCTTCCACAGCCCTGTTAAAATTCTGGGGATATTATTACCTTACAATATTAATGAGAATAACGGGATTAACTTCGACAAGAAGATCCAAAGGTTGCAAACTAAGCTGGATATGTGAAGTTCACGAAATTTGACAATAATCGGAATGGCAATGCTAATTAAAGCCTGGGTATGTCGCAATTAGTCTAATCAAGAGAGAACATTCTCTCTTGGTCTAATCCAATGATAAACTTTGGGATAACACTTAAGTTCTTCGTGTTTAATATCGCATTTGTTGACAAAGCAATGAATACTTAAGGACATTGGTATATTTTTTTATAACATACTTACGAACCGCTTTCCGTATTTTCCTGCTTTTTTGCAAAACACGGGTTAGCACTTTCACAGGGGCTCTACTTGGTTCTCGATCACATGGAATGACACGGGAGATGTGTCGAACACTCTGATCAGTATGAAATTTAGCATAACGAGTAATGCTACAGAAATTTGTACAGCTTTTTTCAAATATATCATTCTCATATTCTAGATAATTTATTCGAGTCTGTTGATATTATGAAGTGATATAAGCTTACAAGTGCGCACACTAAGACAGTGGTAAGTAAGCCCGCTATTAAAGACCTTTCAGTGCACAAAATAATACCTTTTCGTGGTAGTCATTAAAAAACTGATGGCCGAAACGTTTCTTGTGTAAATGCACTCATCTTGGAGCCTATGTTGTTCAGCAGAATGCCTTCTATTTGCAATCTTCACAGTTGTTCTCAAGTAGGTCCCTGCTTACGAACGTTAGAGTTACATTTGAATTGATTTGTCTTTTGAGTTCACGAAACGACCCGGTTCGAAACTGATGCTCGACATCTTAAAGTGTGGGTCCAATTCGAACGACATGTGCATCTGTACGCATTTTGGAAAATATTATTTTCGCGAATCCAACTCTGGACGCTGCTTCAAGTGAGATTCAACTCGTGTTGATGACTCTTCCCAGTCCCTGCCCGGCAGCACATTTGCGATGTACATAGATAGATATTAAAGCAACACAAACCTAGACTCGTGTCCGCCTTTGAGGCGTGCACAAGTAATAACAAAGATATATTGGTGAACGGTAAACCTATTTTCCTTAATGTATGGTTTTAAAAGGGTATTCTTTCTATCAATGACATTCTAAATGAAAATGGAATTTTTTTCACACTCAAAGAGTTTCCACAATAAGTATTCCCGTGAAATCAATTTTCTGCAGAGCTTATGATCATCAAGTTGTTAGCGCTTTTCCAAGACACCTGTTGTCTCTAGCCAGATGCTCAGACACCATCAACAAATCATTCTTTACCAGTATTGACAATATCCTTTCTCTTGAAGGAATCAACCTGAATTAATCTGGGCAAGGCTAAGTCAAGGGACTTCTGTAATCTGTTTAATGCCAGAGTTCATACCGGGGAAAAGGGCCCTAAACGTGTGAGTGAAAAACTTTCATTAAGCAAAGATGCTTGGACTAAGATCTTTAAATCACTGAAAACCATTTGTAAGGAAACTAAGCTAAAAGAATATCAATTTAAATTAATCCATGGAACGATAGTAACTAAGAAAAAATTATTCTGATTTGGGATTAAGGAGGACAATGAATGTATTTACTTTTGAGATAAGATTCTATTGAGCACTCTTTTATCAAATTGCATGTTTACCAAATTATTTATACAAAAGATCTTGAACTGGTGTAACCAAGTGAGCAAGTGCCAAATCTCACCTACCGTAGAGCAAACCCTGTTCAGCATCACTGAAAGCTCTCAGCACACAACAATATTATAAAAACATTTAACTACACCACCTTATTTATGCACCATTATATTTATTCAAACAAGCTAAATAGCATGGTCATCTCCATTCACAAGTTTGTTAGGAAGATCCTCACTAAATACAACCTTGAGAATTTGTCTTAATTTTGTTTTTGTTCTTGCTTTTTGAGAAGTACTCCTCTCTCCAAAAAAAAGGAATACACTCTTAAAATTCTTTCATTAATTCCATTTATTGTAGTTTGATTGTCATTGCTATAAATCTTTACAAATATAATAAAGCTGGAAACTGCCTGACGCATTTGAACTTCATTTATTTTTTCTTTTCATTAACTATTGTGATTGTAAATAGTTTTGCTGCTTTGTTGTAAATATTAGAAAAATGTGAATAAAATTCAGTTCTTTAAAAAAAAAAGTAAAAATTAACAAAAATATCAATTCATTTAGGTGGCCTTAGTTCAAGTACATAGTCGCACTGTAAAACAGTTCTCACTTAAACATAAAATTGTTGGAAATCATAAATTCAAGAACAGACTTAGTAAATTACATTCCAATGCAACAACATCCAAAGACCATTAACATGTGAAATGAAAAATGGGGCTTTGATTGAAGATAGAACTGGGATTTGAAAGTCATTGTAGGTCAAGTGACTTCAGTGTCTTCTTTTCATTTATTGTACAGTATAATTCAATCATTGTCTTAAGTTGGAGTTTCCCACCCAATGCCAACATGATTCTTCATGCACAGTAAGCATTGTTGTGTGACGACAACTGACTAGCAACTACATGACTTTTGTATCCCCTTATTAGAGAGCTGACATCTGTCAATAACAAAATGTATTGAATGGTTGATTTTAAGTTAGTAGCTATGAAGGATTACCCAGGAAATAGTGGCCAATAAAAGGCTAGAGAATTTTATCAATAAAGTAACACAACTAAATTTTTATCCCATTATTGAAAGAAAAATTCCAACAATATCCAGCATTGTTTTGCATTGGTGGCAAGAGTGATAAAGGGGAAGGGGGACATAAATGTATGCAAGCATTGTGAAATTACTAACACCCCAAAATAGGTGCAGCGTCTCAAGTAATTTTGCACCTAATTGTAGCAAACAAGTTTTTGAGAGTGTTTATGATATAAATTTTCAGCCAATGAGGATCGGGTGTTGTAGTTGTGTACTTGGCTTGTCATAGTTAATAATTATATAAGAAGTGCTAGGCAGTGCAGAATTTGAGACATCAAACATTACAATAGAAGAGAGTTTGAAGTGTTGCATAGATATTGCCATTGAGTCAAAGAGAATTAAGATTGACAGAAAGTACAAAACAATTGAAATAAAAGCTCTTCAAATTGTCTTAAAACAAGTAATTTAATACTACCTGCTATCTTAAGGCCACCAAAGAAAGTTACTGCAAACTACAAGTTACTTCTTGAAGAGGAATTAAGTCATATTTCTAACTGGGCAGCACTCCAACATCAGTTTATAATCATAATCTGCAATCTTAACCTAAACAGGTTGAATCCAGACAGTGCAAAGGGAAAAACACTACTTAATCTTGAAATTGAACATGGATTTGAGTGCCTAATCGATTTGCCAAATTGAGGTAATCCTCACGAACCAACCAGAACTTTTCAGCAATTGTGGAGTGTATAATCCTGAAATAAGTGATTGTTAATTTATTTATGAGTTTATAAAGGAAAAAGTTAAACCTCAGAAAGGCAGAATTATCAAATTTACATCTAAGAGAAATTTTGACGAGGAACACTACAAGCAGGACCTTCCTCATGCTCCATGGCATGTTTGCGAGATTTTTGACACAGATAATGATGAAGTTGGTTTCTGGGTAGCACTTATGGCAAGTATAGTGGACGATCATTCACATGTAAAGAAAATGAGGGTTAGACCCCAAGATTTTCCTAATAATATTATGTCTCATGCATGGAAAAATGCCATAAGAGCTAAAATAAGAGCTGCAAGAAAATATCAAAGAAGCAAACAAGGAAAAACTGGGAAAACTCAGTCAACTCTTCTTCAATCCAAGCCAAGCCAGTTCTATAAAACATTCATGCCCTTTATAAGTGCAAAGAAGAAAAAGAATGACAACAATCAACTGAGCCTAATATTTAATTGATGGAAGCATTTGTCATGATCAAACTAAGATTGCAAATCAATTTTGTAATTAAAGAAATTGGGTAAATCAAACGGGTTGATTAAGTAAGTTATACCACCGTAAGGTAAAAGGGAGGTGCTGACGTTTCGACCGTTAGCCCTTCTTCGGAACAATTCAATTTCCCACTGACGCAGCACCAGTTTCTTTACAAACTATCCCCACAATTTTGTAATTACTTTGCCAATATTGCTCATGGAATAGGAAATACTGATGGCACCAGCAATGACTCTTTTGCAACAAATGCAAGTGTACAGTACCGCTCAGAAATAAGCGTCCATCGCATACGCAGCTTATACGCGTATATACGCATACGCATACGCGTATACTCTTATACGCATACGCGTATACTCGTATACGCATACGCACATACGCAGTTCTTTGTTATTCATTGCAAAAATTTTCTTTGTTTAGTATTGTTGAGAAAAACAGAAGAAATAGCAGTGCGAGAAAAACTTGAAAAAGCGGCAGCCGATCGAGCAGTGTGAAATTTGCATAAAACTGTAGTCACTGTGCCGTAAAAACAAGCTATCGTATTTCAAATCTATTTGGTTGTCTTTTTGTCAAGGAAAAGAAAATCTGCCGATTAAACTAATAATAAGATCAGAAAGAATCATCGTCAATGAAACCAGTAAACTTCTCCGACAACTAGCAAGTTTTGATTCAAAGAGAGAAGCGGTTCGTGGAAACGGTCACGCATTATTTCGCCGGCGACTATTTCCGCCGTATACGCACTCAGACAACGCGACACTCGCATCCACTCAGTGCGTTGTCTTTAAAACTTCTCTTCAAATTGGGTAAAGTTGTTTGTCTTACCTTGAAGTAAATGTTCTAGAGCGAATATCGTTCGGTATTTCGAGACAAATATCTCTGGTTCTATTCGGCGTAAATCGGTGATTTAAACGGTAAAATGGCCTTTTAGGTAGAAGGGATGTTCCATGCAAGTTTTTATGATGCGTCGGGAATATCTATAAACTTTTATGCAAGATAAAGTTTCGGTGTTTCGACACTAGCCAGCAAGACTTGTTCGCTTGTAATTGATTCTCTATTGTAGCGTCGCGGCAAGCAGCGAAAATAATGATGATATGATATCTCTGGTTTTATTCGGTGAAAGCGGTGATTTGACGGTGAAATGATCTTTATCGGTAGAAACAACGTTTCTCGCCGGCGACTATCCTGTCCTATTCTCGAGAGTAAACGTAAACAACATGTCACTTGCTTTTATTGAATGCGCCGTCTTTTTAAAACTCTTCGAATGAGTTGAACTTGTTTGTCTTGCCGTAAAGGGGCAGTATCACGGCAGGTCTTCTTGGATCTCCTTAGGTAGAAACGATGTTTTATCGAAGTTTTTATGGTGCACCGTATTTAAACCGTTCTTAAGACAATAACATGTTTTTAAACTTTTCTTGAGATAACACTTTTCGGTACGCTAGTCGCGTCATCTGAGTGTTTACTTTCTCATGAACCGTTGACCGCCGGCGGCAAGAAATGAAGTGGTTCAGATGGTTCTGTTTGGGATGAATTTAAATCGATGATTCAAACGAAAAGTGAATTCTCATTACCGTGAATACACTATAACAAGTTTTTACGTAGACTATCTAAAAGTCGTTCGCTAACGTAACGGAGCGCATTTAATATTTTCTGTAAAAGTAAACATGTAAACTCTCTTTGGCACGGCACGATTTATTCATTCTACCATACACTTTTAAATGCCGCAATGTCGGGTCATTGAAAGAACAATCAACTATCAACAAAAGAAAAAACAATCCAGCTAGCTTATAAATACTAATAAGCTTACGCGCACACAGAGTATACGCGTATATACGCATACGCATACGCGTATGTACGCATACGCATGCGCGTATGTACGCATACGCATGCGCGTATTTTGCGTATATTTTGGGACGCTTATTTCTGAGCGGTACTGTACAGAGCATTATAAACATCTCAACTGGCACAGATAATTTCCACTTCCAGAGAGTAAACAAAGTTCAGGTGGAAACCGCTCTGCAAGACCTCAATATCCAGCAAAAGTGATGGCTGGGATGGTATCCTGTCAATAGCCTAAAAATTGGCGCAAGTGAGTTGTCAATACCAAGGCTGCAAAAAAATTTTTTCGTAGGCAGCTCATTTGTCAGGTCAGAGACCAGACCTGACCTAACAAGGAAACAATCTGGTCGGACAAAACAAAATTCCAAGTAAAAGAGCAAAATTAAGAATTCAACAAAACAACCTATTTCACTGCTTTAATTGCACAATATTAATCACAGATGGGAGCTGTAATTGGATATGCCGGGAAAAAAACCAAGTCAAACGTTTAGATCATGCAGATATGTCACGAATATCCAAAGCAATGTACAGTAAAAACTCACCCTGTTACTAGGCTGTTATAGTTTGTATATGCCCTTGGCAAACTAGTTTTCGCTTTGTAGGGTTGGAATGTCTGTTTTATGATTGAAATTGTAAACTTGGAACAGAAGTGAATGGTGATGCAATCATAACCACGAAGCGTGACTACCGTAATTTCCGGCCGTTTACCCGCGGGTAATGCGTTAATTTTTCAGTAAACTACCGTTGCTGCGGGCAATAGGATGGCGCGGGTTATCTGATAATTTTTTAATCTTCCCGTAAGTATTTAACGGTAATTATAGTACGGAGAGAAGATCAAACAGAGATAAGTTATTAAATATACGACAAACCTGTGTCATGCCTCATTTGTTTAAACGAGAAACGCTTCCTAAAATAAAATCTTGAATCGTGCTTTATTTACTCTAGAATTCTTAACGTTGCTTGATTAAAGCCGATGCAAATTGGTTGAAAACATTTATAAACGATCCATACAAACATTCCAGAACTGTTAACTCAACTGGAGCTGAAAGCGTTCCAGTTTCAACTACCGGACACGAGAAAACTGGCTTCACTGTTGTACTTGCGTGCTCGGAGTCAGGGAAAAAGCTGAAACCCATGGTCATCTTTAAACGCTAAACGATGCCAAAAGAACAGCTTCCAGATGTTTGACTCTCGTCCCAGCTTTCTCTCAACCCAACAAAAATGGCGTTCAACGATCGATTGGTATAACAACGAACGATTCGCATTCTGTTAAGTCTTAAACATCAATACATTTGTTTAACTTCTAAAATCAAACTTAAGAAGGAAATGGCCGGATTGGCGGCCAAGTAGCTCATTCCCCATGTGGACACGAGCAATGATGAAAGCCTTCAACACGAGCATGCAAGGCTTAGAGCACTTCAAGTTTGTGAGTTCTCGAACTATTTAGTATGACTTTCTTTTGTTTTTGGGTGCGGGTTATCTGCCAGTGCGGGTAATCTACTGAATCTTTTTTCTCCCTTTGGCAAAAATCGACCGGTGCGGGTAGTCTGCCGTGCGGGTAAACGGCCGGAAATTACGGTAATTGTCGTTCGTGTTTTGGCAAAAAGGATTGTCCGTTTAGTTGGAAGCAATATTATTCAAAGTTTCCTGAGCGCACTGAACTGCTGTTTAGGTTAAAATATACTTTGGAATCTTTTGTAATCTTTTTCCCTTAGAAATCTGCAACATTGGGCCTCTATATACACATTATGTAAATGGTTGATTTGCAAATGCAATAAATTCCGAAAAAAACTTGCTGATTGTTGCTCTGAATGGGTCTTATAGTCAAAGGAACAAAGTGAAATAAAATAAATAAGAATTAAACCTGAGTCTGGTTTCATTTAATGAAGCTCATAAATTTGGAGTCTAGATAGTTTTTCAGAAACTACAGTTCGTCGCCATGAAAATAAGCGATAAGCGTTAAGCCGAATTCTTTACCAGTACAATTAAACACAAATTTAATTCTGATTTACTTTTCGATAGCAGATTGTTATTTGTTGATTGTTAATGTGTGTGCTGAGCCCAATAACGGAACAATGTTTTGCCACAAGCGTCATTTAAGTATGATAATTGAAAGGTTAATTTGGATCAAAAGTGCCCTGTCAGACTGACAAACCAGACAAATATTTCACCGGTCAAAACGTCAAATTTACCGGACAATTGTCTGATGACTGACTGTTATTTGTAGCCTTGCAATACCGCTCACTATGCTATATAATGCTTGTATCTCCAGTTGTGAATGGCCACCAATGTGGAAGAGAGGTGACTGGGTCCCAGTTTTTAAGAAGGATGACCCTCGAATAAAGGAGAACTATCAACCAATAACTGTGCAAGCTACAGTAAATAAGGTCTTTGAACAGTTACTCAGTAAACAATTAAGTCATATGTAGCTTTGAGGGTAGGTTTAGTGATAAACTAACTGCATGTAGGAAAAGAAATAGTTGTCAAACTGCCCTTCTGTTGCTAAATGAGAATTGGAAAAAAGCTTTGGATGAATGCAAAATCGCCAGAGTCCTCTCCACTGACATGAGTTAGGCTTTTGATTCCTTGTACCAAGCTCTCATGTTAGCAAAATTTAAAGCTTATGGTGTGAGCGACAATAGTCTCAAGTTACTTGACTCTTATTTTACAGACTGTTACTGTAGAGTTAAACTGGGTTTAGTAGTGAGTGGGAAAAGGTGTCCAGGGGATGCCCTCAGGGATCAGCATTTGGGCCACTCCTGTGGAATATTTATTAGAATGATTATACTTCTGATATTGGCGTAAACCTTAACATGAATGCAGATGATCATCAGTTTTTTGCTATGAACAGTGACATGGAGGTTGTTAATGATAATGAGACACAAAGTGCTATAGATGCTTCGGAGTGGTATACTTCTAATTTCCTTAAAGGCAACCTTGATAAGTAGAATTCTCATGACTGGTAGCAAACTAGACAATAATATCAAGATAGTCATGGACGATATAGCTGTAACATCTACTGACTGCTTAGAATTACTTGGGGTAACTATAGATAGGCACCATCAATTTGATGAGCATACAAGTAAAATCTATAAGAAAAGCACCCAGCGCATAGGCGTCCTGATGCGACTCAGAAACTTAATACCCACTGGTACTAAGCTACAACTATTAAAGCTGCTGTTCTTCCCTATTTAACTTATGCACACCTTAAGCTTGTTTAGAACTTCTGTCATGCTAGCAACAGTAGAAAATTAGAAACATGTACAAGAAAGTTCACTCATACATGTAGCTATTTATTGCAACAGATCATCAAGTGATGATATAATAATTACTGATTATGGCTAATCTGTGCAGTACCCTGCATAACAGACGCTTACAGGATATGGCTGTTCTTATGTACAAGACAAAAAACAATAGTATTTTGTCCGAAATATATTGCAGACCTCTTCCATATAACAGACACCAAGTGTTCACTAAGAAACAAAGAATTCGCAAAGCCAAGATTTAACACAACTACATATGGCAAGCATTCCATCAGGTACATTCGCCCAAAGTTAGGGAGTCTATTACCCTAAAATATAAGAGACCCTCCTGCATTATCTTTAATTAGGCAGCGTATTAGAAAATTTGATTTAAATTCCTTACTGGCTGATACTCGTTCTGATTGTATTTTATGTCATGATAGACACTTATGACATGATAGACACTTTAGTATTTTATTGAGTCTATAACGGTATGTATTTGTAAATAGTTCTAAGCCACACTCAACAATTATGCACATGTAAATAATCTTATTAATTTCATATTCGTTTTATCAATTGTAAATAGCTTTTTTATTAATTTAATTTATTTATAGTGTCCTCATTTAGTGGTTATTTACTGCTATTTTAGTTTCACACTTTAATATAGTTATTCATTCATTATAATGAAGAAATAAAGTATGGAATGGCATGCCTCTGAAATTTCATCAAACCCACCACCTTTTTTGAAGCACTAAAGTTTTTTTTCTAGATGGGATTCGACAGCTAGGCTCCAGACCACCTGACCACATAACAGATCAGGGAATATAAGAGAGATATAAACATTCACGTAGTTTTGGAGTGGAATTCACTGCCCTCGCAGGTTGTACGAGCTGCATTTCATCGTTATAATTCTTTAAGTGGACTTGATAAAAATGCTACTCACCTTGAATGGTAACCTGTATGTTGTCCGTCCATTCCCTGAAAGATTCAGTTTCTAC
>OX453274.1:24340777-24345777 GCA_949710005.1 Ricordea florida | reverse complement strand
CAAACGGTTATTTTCAAAGGTTTGTATGGGATGTAAACGGTTTTTCTTAAAAGAGAGAAAAAATGTAATTTTTCAAAATAAAATCAAGTTACCTTATTGCTTTGTTGTATTCTTTGTTGTTTGCTTGCGTCTCAGGCCGTCTTGAAGCGTTTTCGGCGAGTTAGCGCTATTTTGGTGTTCCACTGGTTTAACATTTGAAATCACCTTACCGGAAACAAAGATAAAGCTATCTTCCCAGGTTCAAAGAGTCAAATGGAACTATCGAAATCGTAAGATGTTGAATTATGATAATCAATAATGGCAACAAACAAAAATAAAAAAATTGCCGCAAAACGCATTTTAAGGGGTCCAACCGTAACAGATCAAGCCCGACATGGCTTTAAGGAACCGGGCCCGGACATCAGGCCCAGTTTTAACTCATTTCCAACGGGTGTCTCGAAAACACAGACCTCGAAAACACAGACCTCAGACCTCAGACCTCGAAAACACAGACCTCGAAAACACAGACCTCGAAAACACAGACCTCGAAAACGCAGACCTAGGAGCCAAGGAGGAGGCCTCGTCCGAAGCGGCCACATGTTTTTTCACTGAGAGGTTTTTGGCCCTCCTTCGCCTTAAAACCGTCCAGATAATAGGTCATGCTCTGTTCTAAGAATCCAATAAGACCCCCAGTTACAGAAGCAAATGTCAAGAAAGAACAAGCGAGGAGACAGAGGCTCTGTTGAAGAAGAAACCAGCTTAGCCAAAAAATCCAACATGGCGGAGTCAGGCGAAGAGAACAGTTCGCAGACTGTAAAAGAACCTTCTCTGCTAGAAATCAAACAACTTCTCATTAATATACAAGCATCAGTCGCTGAAATTAAGCAAGAAAACCGTGACTTAAAGAAGGAATTAGAGAGCTTGAAGGACTCGATGTCATTTAACGAGAAGGAGCTTCAAGACATAAAGGACTCTCTGAACAAAGCTTCTAAGCTAAACGCCTCTTTACGTGAAGAATTAACAAAAGCAAAGAAAGAGCTGCAGTTCACTAAGCAAGAACTGAATCAGGAAAAGGATGAAACGCTAAAAGTCTGGTGTGCATTTGATGACCTCGAGCAATACACTCGTAAGAACACGCTAGAAATTCACGGAATACCCGAACATGTCTATTCAGACACAGAAAGCACGGTCATTAAGATCGCGAATGCTCTTCACGTAAACATACAGCCCGATAATATTGAAATATCACATAAGCTGAAAGGAAAGGAAGGAAAGAGACCAATTATTGTTAAATTTTCCAGCCACAAATCGAAGTCAAAGCTGTACAAAGAACGTACCAAACTTCGAAGTATTAAAATTACTGATATTTTCCCTTCTTACACCGCAGCCACGGAATCCAACCGAGATCGAATTTACATCAATGAAAATTTGACACCATATAGGAAGGATCTTTTGAAAGAAGCGAACCAGAGGAAGAAAAACAACCTCCTAAGAAGCGTCTGGACTTTAGACGGAAAGATATACGTCAAGACCTCGCCAGATGGGGAACGTATCCGCATTTTCTCCACAGACGACCTAGTCAATATTTAACAGCTACACCTAAAATCCCGGAGTTGAAGGAAGGACTTGGCCGAACTGAGGTTTAATTTTCCCTATTTTAGCATTATTTAACTAAGTGTGATTTTTTGTTTTCTTCCATGTCTTCCCTTTCTGACTTCTCCCTCAGTACGCCTTACCAAATTTTTATCAATTACTTAATTTTATTACGTTTTTCGTTGTTTGTATGTGTGCAATCATTTCATTCACGGAATCATTTTATTCTTACGATCTACTTTAATTCGAGTTCTTTGTTATTTGCTAAAACCGCCTTGCTATCGCTTTTAGTATTCCGCTGTATTTTGTACAGTGTTCAATTTTGGCTAATGTTTAAGAAAGGCGTGTGTGTTCTTTTCAAAGCATATCATTTAGTTAAATTTTTGTTTACAAGGGAGCCTTCGAAGTAGTCTGAAAACATTACATTGAACATAACTTTCTAAAATATGCAAAAAAACAAAAACAAAACAAAACAAAACAAAACTTTTTGAATAGGAAATGACTACACCTTTTACAGCTTCTTTTTGTTCGTTAAATGTCAGAGGTCTAAACCGAACACGCAAGCGAAGACAACTCTTCAGGTGGCTGCATAATAATAAATTTGACATAACTTTCCTCCAGGAAACCTATTCAACAAAAAATATAGAAACCGTATGGAAATCTGAATGGGGCGGAAAAATCTATTTTAGCCATGGCACAAATCACTCGAGAGGTGTCATGATACTTTTTAATCCTAAATTAGATGTTCTGGTTGATAACATCGAAACAGACAAAAAGGGACGTTATTTGCTCTTTCAGGCAAATTCACGACTCCGCCTATTCACGACTCCGCCTTCCAATTGTGCAACATTTATAGCCCCAATAATAACTCTGACCAAAAAATGTTTTTCGCGAATATTATTGACGTTATCAGAAAGCGTTCGGACAATAGCCTTATAGTCGGCGGAGACTTCAATTGCGCGCTAACACCCCGTGACAAAATAGGTGGTGCTGCTGTAGAAAGAAAAAGCAATGTAATTAGTGAAATTACTAAATTATGCGACTTGTTCAAACTGCAAGATATTTGGAGGTGTCAACACTCTGATCAAGTGCAAGTCACATGGCGCGACAAAGCGCTAAAAGTACAATGTAGATTAGACTATTGGTTAATCTCAAAAGACCTTTCACACATCGCGCTAAACACGGGGATAAAAAACTCTACACTATCAGACCACTCTGCAATAACCTTGACACTCCAGTCTGTTGGGTACACAAAAAGAGGGCCCGGCTTTTGGAAATTTAACAAGTCACTTCTTGACGATAACACCTTTGTGGAACAACTTCAAGACATTATACCCGAGTTCAAAAAGAAACACAATTATCTCGCTGATATAGGTTTATACTGGGATATGATTAAAATTGAAGTAAGAGGTTTTTGTGTACAATACTCAAAAAGAAAAAACATAAAGCGCATGAACAGAGAGAAGGAACTCTCCGACCAAATTGATGCCTTAATGAAAGTTCTCGTGATAAACAGGTCAAAAGAGAATATTATCAAATTGTACAATCTTAGAACAGAGCTTAGCAAGATCGCTGAGTACCGAACCAAGGGCGCTTATAAGAAGTAGAATGAGGTGGCACGAGCAAGGAGAAAAAAATACGAAATATTTCCTAAACTTAGAGAAACGACAAAACTCCAAAACTTTCATGTCTAAACTGAAATCCCAAGATGGTCTTGAAATAACAGATTCAAACGAAATTTTAAACCGTCAGAAAATGTTCTACAAAAATCTGTACACAGCGGTACCCCGCAGCAGTCTGCATGACAATCAATTCTTTGAAAATCCAAATCTCCCTAAACTGACCGATATTGAGCTAGACGAGCTTGACAGACCACTCACAAAACAAGAGTGTTTTGAAATTCTCAAAGTATGCGCTAAAGATAAATGCCCAGGAAGCGACGGTTTCACCGTCGAATTTTATCTACATTTTTGGTCCATACTAGGAGAGGAAATGGTTCAAAGCTTCAATTACGCTTTAGCACATGGACACCTTAACATCACGCAACGTCAAGGAATCATCAAAGTTGCGCCAAAAAAACGTAAAAACAAGCTTTATTTAGAAAATTGGCGACCAATATCCCTATTGAACATCGATTACAAAATCATATCCAAGACCATAGCAAGTAGGATTAGCAATGTTCTTCCCAAACTTATACACGGAGACCAAACCGGATACGTGAAAGGCCGATATATCGGCCAAAACATCAGGCTAATACAGGATATAATGAAAATAACATCACTCGAAAACTTACCCGGTATGGCAATCTTCATTGATTTTAAAAAAGCCTTTGATTCGGTTAACTGGGATTTTTTAGCTAAGGTCCTAGAGACATTCAATTTTGGACCGCATATTCGAAAATGGATAAACGTGCTCTATACTGATATCACAAGCTGTGTCATCAACAACGGATACGCCTCGGATTTCTTTTCTTTGCAAAGGGGAGTCAGACAAGGCTGCCCACTGTCCGGTATCCTTTTTGTCCTCTGCGCAGAAATCTTAGCAAACGTAGTCAGAAATGATAAAAATATTAAAGGGATACAAATCTATAACAAAGAATACAAGATATCCCAATACGCTGACGATACTACAACTTTCGTCGCCGATGCACTGTCTGCACAGAATTTGTTTGAAGTGCTGCGCGCTTTCCGAGAGACATCAGGTCTAGAAATAAATACGTCCAAAACTGAAGGAATGTGGTTAGGATCCTGTAAGGATAACACATCAACTCCTTTTGATATAACGTGGCCTTCAGAACCAATATACGCACTAGGAATCTACTTCTCTTACGATGAAGTTACCGCTTTCCAAAAAAATTTCGAACAAAAATTAAATTCGATGAAAAACATCTTAAATCTTTGGAAATCAAGAAACCTTACCCTACACGGCCGCATAATCATTCTTAAAAGCCTTGCTCTATCCAAGCTTGTCTACAACACATCTGTACTCTCCTTTTCCCCGCAATTTACATCCTCGGTTAAAACCATTATATCTCAATTTGTTTGGAATAACCAACCGAAAATCAAACATAACACAATGATTGGTCCGAAAATAAAAGGTGGCTTAGACATGCCAGATTTTGAAATAATCAGCAACGCCTTAAAAGTCACCTGGATAAGAAGGTTACACGAGAGCAGTACTGATGCAAGTTGGAGCCACATACCCCTAACACTCTTAAAGAGGGTCGGAGGGGCTTTTCTTCTCGAGTGCAACTATGATCTAAAATGTCTTAAACTAGATCTACCTATACAATTTTATAAAGATTCCTTAAGCATCTGGCAGATGATAAACCAACGTACGCCCGAAAATGAAGAACAGATATTAAACGAAATCCTGTGGAATAACCGGTTTATTAAAATCGAGGGTTTTTCTGTTTATTACAACAACTG
>OX453274.1:24315777-24335777 GCA_949710005.1 Ricordea florida | reverse complement strand
GCACATTAGATATTTTCCTTTTCTTTGTATGCAGAAGTTCACTTTAGAGCATGTTAGGGATTACATAATGATTAAATGGAATAATGACCGCAACTTTAACCTTCATAAAGGTTTGATGGTTTATATCAATCAAGTGTTCTGCAACTACTTTGGATTTACAAAACATGGAGAGCTGAGACAAGTGAAAGAGGGTAGGGAGAAGAGAGCTCCCTTCAACCTCCCCAAATTTTTAGCCTCACTCCTACTCCCCTAGCCCTTTTTTTTCCTCATCAAAACTCTCTACTGTTTTTCTAATCCAAGATGGCAACTTAAACATTTGGTACAGAAAGAAAAGCACTCACTTGTCCAAAATATGCCTACACTGGAGGCTAACAAAAATATTGAGGGTATGAATTGTGAAATAATTACCCCGTCAAAAATTTAAATTATTAATCACACCCCCTACCCCCCATTGAATAATCATGTCATTTTAGAGCAACACTATCCCGCAGCTATTAGTCGAGGAAAAATGGTAAGCATGCACACAAAAATAAGTCATAATGCTGAAAAACATCATACTTATTCTTACCAGTACACCCTTTAACAGATCTAAAATCCTTATTGAGTACAACATGTTTTTTCTAAAATCATGCTTATTATTTTGTATTATGTTAATGTAATGTAGTAAAATATTGTACCAAATGTGGTCCAACAGGACCATAAAGGAAAGAGAACTTAAATTGAGCCATTCTACTAGTAATTACATGTAAACTGTCTATAACTGTCTTTTCCAATATTCTATAATAAAAAGACAGCCTCTCTTTAAAATGAAGCTGAAAACCTAAAGAACAAGCATGGCTAGCCTCAGAGCAACTGGCCTATCAATTCAAGACTGTTAATTCCAGACATGTGGATATAATGTGCAAACAACAAACCCTAACTAGAGTTCTTAGTCAGACTTGCAATGAGAGCCATCATGGCTTGGCTTTGCTGCTGTTGTTGCTGAACGAGTAGAGTTTGCATATTTTGATTCTGTTGCTGTTGCTGCTGCATGACACGGATCATTTCTTGCATCTGACTATGTTGTTCCTCAGCTCTCTTAGCCTGACTTTCAAGCTCTGCCTTTTTTATCTCTATCTCTCTCTCCCTCAGTGTTTTTTCCATTTCGCACTTCTCTCTTAAATATTCAAGTGTATCACCTCCACTCCTCCTCCGTGACCGCTTCTTCTCCCCCTGATCCTCTCCCTCATCTTTCTGCCTCTTCTTTGTTTGTCCTATGCGCTCCATAGCAACTCTCCTTGCTTCCTCAGCTTTTGCTCTATCTGCCTCTACTTTTTTTTTGTCCTTATCATTTTCTCTATTTTCCTCTGTTGCCTTCTCTTTCTCTGTAATTTCTTCTAATAGCCTGTCTAGCTCAGTGATATCATTTGATGTACCACTGCTACACTCATCTGCTCTATTCTTCTTTAGATACTCTTTCTGTATATCAGTGAACCTTTCTCGTACACTTCTCATTCCTACCCTAAACTTGAGCTCCTCGCAGCTATTTAAGGACTCTGCTATTTTAGTCCAAAGCTGTCCTCTGGCCACAGTACCTTTCTTAAACTGAAATGGCTCTACCACTATTACCTCTCTACAAAGATAAATGTCGTGCTTTTCAGTCCACTCCATAGGCCTGAAAAAGACACAAATCAAAGGCCTAATTATATATTATGGAGCCTGAGAAAAAAATTGCCGTTTCAGGGCACATAGAGCATGCCTGAACCCTACTACTGGCCAAAGGAAAATGACTGATTAATGATAATGATAATACTATAATGATAGCAGTACAGCGACTGCTAACCTAACTATCCTTATATCATCAATTTTGGATGTTTGGAAACAACTTTATCGAGACTCTTGAAATCCCAGGCCAAAAAGGGGTCAGTTTTTAGCTCAGTTAGTAGAGACAACTTTTTTCATATAAACCCTTGGTAAAAGATGACTCAAAGGGATGGTTACCTTCCTACCAGGGATAACTTTGTTCAAATACATGGCTATAGGCCCTTCGTTAAACTGGTATCTACAGTATATGATATGGTGAACTCTCTCTGGGCCAGACACTTAGGACCAGCTTTAGCTGTCTGCCTTAGAGAGGTGTCCACCTTTTACAAGAATGTCTGTGTTAAGAAGTTGACTGTAATATTAAGGAAATATTTCTAGCAGAAGCTTATAATATAGAAGCTTCCAGTCTAGAAGCAATATTTTATAAGTCAAATTAAGAAAAAAACCTCTATAGTGAGGTTTTACCTCACACACCTGCATAACTTAGAACTCGAAAGAAGTGTAACTACTATTATTTTCATACCGGTATTTCATAAAGGAGGAGTTCCAGAAGTCTAAAACTAAAAAACATTCATCCTAAATATTTTACTACAATAAATGCCATAACTACATTACAACGGGGGATTATGACTCGCGCTTGTCGGCAAAACAAAAACGAAAACTAAAGCTGGAATAAACATGACATGCCGGTAGTTGTTGCTTTCTTATTTATTTTTTTTTTGTGAACAGTCCACTTTAAAGCCAGTTAACATGCATTTGGCCATAATTGCTTTTCTTTTGACTGCCAAGTGAAAATATAAGGAGGTCAAATTCTAATCATTTCAAAAACCTAGCCAGCGAGAAAGCACATATAATATCATAGAGATTTCGATACAGTGCCTCGTTTAATGGGACGGATCTATCAATGAAATGTTTAGGATTTGACGTACCGGCTGGATCGCTTGTTTTCAACTGCGGGAGTTACTGCGCTGCCTTCGGAGGATGCCATGCCAACGAAAAACTATCAAAAATATAAAAGGTTGCCAGCTCATTCTTAATTTTTTTCGTCAGAACAAAATCAATAAAATTGCTTTACACTAAGAAATTAAAACTAGCCACGTTATTCAAATAATAAGGAGAAAAACCCTCACCTGAAACCACGTACTCGCTACAACGCGAAGATGATGCTTTTGCCGTCGTAGACAACACGCTACGGCGGAGAGAAGGTGGAGAGTAAATTACAGGCATGCGCATTGACATATTTTGCAGAACAATTTTACTTCCGGTCACCGTAGCCGTCCGAGAAGCGTCACTGCTTAAAGTCCCTATTAGTATTTTGCGTAACTTACATTAAGTATGAATACAATTTGCATATAAATCCCCATAAACCAAGGTGCCAGCCAATTGCTGAAAGAAGTTAAAAGAAAAAAAAATTTCTTCTTTATCTGGTGTCATGTCTTGCAAATCTGCTTGAAAAATGACAAATACAGAATTTAATACAATTTAACTTCTATTAGCCTTTTTTACAAACAAAAAGTCCATAAAAGTTTGTTTTTCAAGATTTTTAGGGAGCTATATCCATATGGGGATCTCTATCAGAATATGATTAGCCTGTGTACAGCCGCCCTTCCCCTCAAAAAAATCGGAAAGGAGCTCCTTTTCGATTTTTTTGAGGGGAGGGGCGGCTGTACACAGGCTAGAATATGATGTCAAATGATAGCAAAAACCCTCCTCCTCAATCCCTCCTCACGTTCTCAAATCAGAATTAAAAATGCGTCATGTATCCGTCCCTAAAGTATACAAGCTAAAATTCACGAGGTGATTGGGTGCGTTCATTTAATTCCTGTGTGCCAAATTTGGAAGCAATAGCTGGAAGTGACGCAATATTTTGGTGAGTTTTCTAAATTATGGGTCTTACAAAACCCCATGACTGTGAGCTCGTCGGAATGAGTTAAGTTACAAAGAAAATCAGAGAAACGCCTGCTTGAAGCAGGAACCAGCTTCATCTTTTAGCAATTCGAGGTTTGCAGATGTAACGTCAGTCGAGGACTTCATACAAGACCAAGAAAAGTTCCGCAGCCTGATAGAGACCCTGTTGCGATGTATAAACTCTACGTTGAGAAACAGCCGTCAGCAATGAACACGACAATGCGCCATTTTATTTAACGGTAAACAACTGTAAAATTTTGCCTAAAATTTTAAACAGTGGCTTAAAAATTCAGCAGTTGATCGACGTGAACAAGTTGAATTCAATAATGAAGACAAATGGCAGAGAAAGCTGGACTTGGTCCAAATGTAAGAAATCACAGCGGTGGAAAAACTATGATACAAAATTTAAAAAACAACAACATCCCAGCGACAGATATTATGCAAGTGTCTGGACATAAAAACATTCAATGCACTTGAAAGCATAACCAATTATGCTGTAGTATCCGAACAATAGCAAGAAAAGATGTCGGGTACATTGAGTGGACTAACAACAGGGACTACTTGGGGAAAACCAAAACCTCGCAAGTTCAAGAGTACCTAGCGGAGCCGCTCCTCCAAATACCCGCTCCGCAGACCGTACTGAGCTGGCTGGGAAATTTCCGTTTGAGCCAGAACCTTGCTAGCTTTTTTCTGAAATACCGATAAACTTGCTCGCATATTGCTCGCATATTGAATAAAAACTTGCTGGGAAAAGAATGGCATGCTTTATTTCTAGCTGACCTGGGTATCCGGTCGATTAGCCCCCAAGTCGATTAGCCCCCAGTCGATTAGCCCCCACTAAGTCGATTAGCCCCCAAGTAAAAGTCGACCAGCCCCTAACGAAAATCTGTTTTCAACTTACTAGATTACTCTTCTTCGGGTTTCTCGTTGTTTTACTTATGCTTGGAATTGAAGTCAATAACTTTAAAATCGTTTGTTCGTTCGTTCGTCCGTTGAGGGTGACCGGATTTCCTTTCTTCTTTAATCTTTACTTTGCGTTTAAAAACTTCATGACTTTTGGTTGGTTTGAGATCTTTAGAACGAGATTTTAGTTCTGAATGTTTATGAAGTAAAGAACATTTACAAGATACAGTTCTAATCGATCAGATCAACTGATTTTTCTCGATCGCAACAGGCTACAATTTCATCAACATTAAAAAAGTTTGATTCGTGGACCATCGCAGGTTTGTTCAGTAGAATGCCGATGTCAGCGTCACGAGTAGATAACTTAGATCGCAAGTTATAATCCAAGCATCAGTAAAACAATGAGAAACCCAAAGAACAGTAATCTAGTAAGTTGAAAACAGATTTTCGTTTGGGGCTGGTCGACTTTTACTTGGGGGCTAATCGACTTAGTGGGGGCTAATCGACTGGGGGCTAATCGACTTGGGGACTAATCGACCTACAACCCTGACCTGCAGCATTTTGCAGTGCTCTCTAGCTAGAGATCTCTAATCATGTAATTTAGAAGTCATGTCACACACCAATATGACAAATCCAGGCCACAGATAACAAAAACTCAAACTAGATGTTGGCAAAAAGCAACTTCTAAATAAATTTCCTGGCTGGCAGATATGAAAAGTCAAAGTAAGCCGCTGGCAAAACAACGCAATAAAAATCCTGGCTGGGAGTTTTTCCTTGGAATTGAAAGCTTGCTGGCAACAACTGAGTAAATAGGCCTTTGCTTGCTGGCTAAAATAATTGAATACCTGTTGCTTGCTGGCAGTGAGGAGCGGCTCTTTTTTTCCCACGCAAGTTAATTATTAACCAAAAACGACTCCGCAGATTGCAAAACATCGTAACATGCAATAAAACACCTTTCTAGAAAAAACATTCGTTGAGCACTCCTGCAAGTTGAATAGTCCGCGACTAAAATGCATTCACTTCAGAACAGTCAACGAGGTCAGCAAGCGCTGTCGCTTTTCCAAGACGCTGTAACTCAAGGAGGGCAATTTAACATCTCCATCAACAGTCTGATTCAGTCCCTGACAGCATCTCCTCCAGTACGGCGGTACAAAGTTCTAGATTCTGACTCTGATGATTAGATTTTGTCATTTTCGCAGGGTAATTTTACATTGTATAACCCGTACACAAGACATTCCTGAGTCATCCACGAGTCGCTTTTAACAGTTTATAACTGACTTGGTTCTTATACTTTCAGCGACATTCCCAACAGAATCAAAATAGAAATTTCCAGTTCGTGCAATTTTTCACGGTATCATTCTAGAGAAATAAATTTTGAACGCATTTATAACTCGATTGTAATGTTAATTCAGTATGCTCCAAAATAAAGCCGGCTAAGTGCGTTTTGCATCTTGTTGCCGAATATATTGATTTTTCTAGCCCAGCGTGATTCATGATGAATTACTAATATTTTTTAAGGAGTAAATCTCAGTACCTATAAAATAAACAAATTATTTCATGGTTAGTTCGCCCGTACCATTTTTCTTCGCTCGTGGTGAATAAAAATAAACTCACTCGTTCGCTGCGCTCATTCGTTCGTTTTTTATTCATTACAACTCACTAGCCATGAAGTAATCTCTATTTCCCTTCCAAGTGTCCTTCATGTTGATCAAATATTTACTGCGATATCTGCATCTTATCCTTAGTTAATTTCATCACACAGAACTGCGAAAAATGGTCGGTAATGTCAGAAATCATATTTCCACTGGCTATAAACCATTCTGGAGCATTAATAAAAATGATATCAATTTAAGTTGCAGAGCAGTTTTAAACACGAGTTTGTTCATCGATGAATGGAAGGAGATAACTTTGTAACGATAAAAATAATTATAAAAAAAATCAAGAGTAAATCGATAATTTTCTTTCTCAAAAGATCTAAATTGAAGTCCCCCATGATACATAACGTGTGGCTACCGTCCTATTTCTGGTTTAGTTGGTTCCGTTTTACAATTAGCTGACACCTGACACCCCCCTTAAAGTGCCCCTAAAACGAAAAATCATGTGTTTCTTTTCCAATATTTTTCAACTGAAAATGGCTATTTGGGTTCACTAGTGGATCGTAGGATGGAAAAAACTTCAAACCAAGCGTTCTATGTTACGGTATTTTTGCTATGAAATCGCTTGAAATCTGTCCGCCATTACTGAAATCGTGTTCCAGTTGAGTCCGCGGAATGGCAGCGGAATGCATCAATCATGACGTCAGACTCTCAACCCTCGTTGATTTCAGTGTTGTTTAGTAGGTTCTTGAGTAAAAGTTTGAGGAAATGTCCGACGTTTCTGACGAATATTTCTCCGAAACTTCTTCAATCAGTGGATCAGAGTCTTCGGCTGAATCTCCTGAAAGTTTTTATTCGACAGCTGAGGACGTAGAACGGTATGACGACAGTTTAGAGCCGATTGCAACCGAAGAAGAGATAGCCAGCTACGCAGAGCAGCTTGCTATCGAAGAGGAGGAAGAGGAGATGCTCTGGAGCAGATTTTCTGGTGAAGTTGATGTTGGAACTTGGTCTGTACTACTTTTCTCTTTGCCTCTTTTGACTATTGCGAGCATTTATCTAAACTTACTTTACAAGTCGGATCGCGAGAGGCTATTGTGGGATTTTCAGTTGCTCTCTTACCTTCGGTATTGCTATCTGCAGTTGTGAAACTTATTCGCGGGCCATTGGAATGTTGCAATCTTTCAGTTGCAAATGCTCTAACTGTTCATTGGAGTTTGTTGTCAAGCCTGATGAGTGCAGATGCTGTTCGGAAGTTGATCGCTGTTCGGAAAAAATGGAGGAAATTACGGTGGCTTGTTAGGGCCATCAAAACTACCTCTTTATTTTTGTTCTCGACAGTTAGTAACTGTCGATGGACAGTTATTAACTGGCCATCGACACCTACAACTGTCGAAACGGATAACTGTCGATCGACACTTATAACTGTCGATCGACACTTGTAACTGTCGATCGACACTTGTAACTGTCGATCGACACTTATAACTGTCGATCGACACTTATAAGTGTCGATCGGCACTTATAACTGCGCACCAGGCTCTGCATCAAACACGTGCTGCTGCTTTCAAGATGGCGAACACGGAAGTAGGAAATAGCAAGGAGTGACAGGCCTGCACGATTTCTAACAATGGAAACTTTTGTACCATGTAATATGTGACCCCTTTAGAGTTTTGCTCTTACGAGTATGTCTTTTAGGGATTTTCCTCTTTTATACGATATTAGTGGTGGCTCTTTGAAAATTTGCCGTAGAGAAGGCTAATTTTGTATCAAGTGCCATTTCTCCATTAAAACATTTCTGAGGTTCGGCACTGATGGTTGATATTGTGTTACAAAAGGCAGGAGTTCTTTCTGGCCATTCATTTTTCTGTCTTAGCTCCGATTCCCTTTCTGTGAATTTGACATCTGAAAGGAGTGTCTCGATCAGATGTTTTGGATAACCTCTAGCAAGGAGACGTGATTTGAAGTTGTAAATGTTCTCTTCAAATGTTGTTCTTGAAGAGTTAGTACGTAAAAGTCTTAGAGCTTCGCCCTTCACGAATCCCTTTTTGACACCCGATGGGTGGCTGGAGGAAAAATGAGTGTATTGAAAGGTTTCAGTTGGTTTAAAATGTGTTTTTATATCCAGGATGGTATGGTCTCTGAAACGTTTGCCTTTGTATACAACTGTATCCAGAAATGTAATCTCAGTATTTGAAATTTCAGCTGTAAATTTGATTGTAGGGTGATGTGAGTTTGCTTGTTCGATGAACTTGTCTATACATAAGAATTGTTGACATCCCACAAAGAAAAAATATCGTCAATATATCGTTTCCAGATTGTGGGTTTTGTGACGCTATTGCTAAGAATGTGTGTTTCAATATTGGTCATAAAAATATTTGCAAAAGCAACGGCCATTTTAGTACCCATTGCGGTACCGTGGATTTGTAGATAGTTCTTACTGTTGAATTGGAAAGAATTCTCTTTAAGTATCAGGTTTAGCATTTCTTTGAGATATTGCGTGGGGATAGGAGGGTTATTTCTGTGAAAGTTTTCGTATGCCCCGATCGACAGTTACAAGTGTCGGTCGACAGTTACAAGTGTCGATCGACAGTTACAAGTGTCGATCGACAGTTACAAGTGTCGATCGACAGTTATAAGTGTCGATCGACAGTTATAAGTGTCGATCGAGAGTTATCCATTTCGACAGTTGTAAGTGTCGATGGCCAGTTAATAACTGTCCATCGACAGTTACTAACTGTCGAGAACAAAAATAAAGAGGTAGTTTTGATGGCCCTAACAAGCCACCGTAGGAAATAGATATGGAAGGCGCCTGTATTACAACACATTCAGGCTTTGATACTGTTTGCCTAAACACGTGGGTATTGCAGACTGCTGGAGTGGGACTTAAAACAAGACGGAACAAGTCTTATTCAACCACGATGACTTAACTAGGAGCAGCTGAAAATGAGTGAGTCTGTTTTCGTGTAGCTAAAATGATTCTTCAAAATGTGAAGTCCCAGTAACTTACTCTTTTATGTTAGGTATGTTTTGTTGGCAACGTTTGTGGCATTTCAGTTGTTCTTGCTACTTACGAAAGTACTAGACGGATATTGTATATTAATTATCTAGAACTTACCTGTAGATTTTCATAACCCTGCCTCCATTTTATCGTTTTAGTGATCTTTTGTTATTATTTTAATTTTCATAAATTGATATCATAATTGGCAGAAAATTATGCTATTTGGTCCATATACATCTAACGCCTTTTCCTCGAAATTGTGATGATTCATTAGTTTGCATGTAAAAATTACTTACCATGGCATTGTTCTTTTTCAATATCTAGATTCCATAGATCTGTTGCCTACCGGCAATTTGTGCGATTTGTTTGGGAATATGTTGGATCCTCCAACAGAGTCCCCCTCCCAAGTTGTGTCTACTCTGCTATAAGGAAAGCTTTCCCCAATAATGCAGAACAATATCGGGGCTATGAGGAGGAAACTGAAGACTGACTACATGTATTTGCAGGTATCAGTTAAGAAACATTTTACATACAGTACCTCAAAGGCATTGAACCAATGTGTACACATGCCAACTATTTCATTAACATTGATGTTTAACCTCTGAGACAATGAAGTTAGGTAAAAGCATGAAAACATGTATTTCAGTCTGAATTGGTAATATCCATGCATCAGCATTTTTATGACATCAAAATGTAATTTATAGTATTGGAATACAGAGAAATCATAAGTTAAGGTGTTGATGGCAAAAATCAATGTTCCTGTTTTTGGACGCGACTTGTACGTTTCCTTCAAACTGATTATATCAAAAAATTATGTTCACCGAGTATTAATTAGCCTTCTGCTTTTGTCAATTATTTTGGTTGCTAAAATGATATGGAAACAGCCAGGGGACTGTGTAGTGGCATGCAGAGAGAATGTCAGAATGTCTCCTCTAGCTGCTGCACTGCCCTTTCTTATGTCCCTTTCTTGGTTTGCCAAACTTTTTACGTACAGACCTGTGCTTTCCTTTTGGATGTGGGAGGCTGGGCGACTTCCTCAAGTTCTGCAGTTGGAGGGCATATCAGTGTCTCCCTTCCTTTCCTTGACTTATACTTTTCCTTGGCATCTTCACTTGTCTCTTTGTTTGCCAGCATAGTGTGTAAGGCCTCAGGAATCTGTCCGTTCAACTGATCCTTTATACACTTTAGATCTGCCCTTGGTGTTGAAATTAGGGTTTCATATATTTCAGACACATAATCTATGGAAATATAAACATGAAAACTGAATTAATATACACAGTCATTCAGAACTACTATCGATAGGACAATTTTAGATTACAGTATGAATGTTACATGTTCCTATGGTGAACTGCTTTCTTCATAATGAATGTATAAGTAACAAATAGAGCTCCAGATGCACTGTGAATGATAAAAAGAAATGTAAATTCCAATACTCTAGTCGAGCTAGCCCATTAGTGAGAGTAGTTGGCCTGAATGTCAATAATACTAATGAATAAATATTATTTTTCCTCTTACATGTATTGAAGGTGTAGGGGTTGAGTGATTTAAGGAAAAAAATGCTTCAGACTTGGGATAAAAAAAATTCAATAAACAAAAAAATTGTGCGCAGACTTAGTTTCTGGTCATATTTACATCAACTGCAGTGTCTGGCTTGGGAAAAGTACTGCTCAGAGGTAACCCTCCCCCTACCCCCAAATGTACTTCGTGATCACCACTAGTTTTCTGATACTCAGAATATAGTATGATAGACAGCTTTAAATTTAATTACCATAATTTTGCTCCACTTTCACCTCTCTGACAGTGGCTTCACCCTCCTTGAATTTTGCATATGTCACCTTTAGCTTTGGATTGCCTTGATCATCAACTTGTGCCTCTCTTTGAAGGTTGTAGTTAAAATGTATGGCAGAAAAGATGGTCCTGAAAAAAGTATTATAATAAATGCACAGTAAACAGCTGTTAAGGAAATAACCCCCATTGTAGATTAATAATATTCACTTCATGTATGGTCCCAAGGGAAAGGGTTAGTTTTCTTTTCCAGAGAGTTCTGATACATGTTTCCCGAGACAAAGTCAAGGGAAACATCAGGACTCAAGGGAAAACAAAACCAACTTGTTTCCGGAGGGACCAGACATCAAGTGCATTGTTATATATTTAGACTTTCCCTTCAACAATCACAGCAAAACCCACAAACAAACAAATGTTGTATCCAGCGCAGGCATCAACTGTGGAATTGTATCCCAGTCAGGAATTGATCAGAGGCAGGGGAACAAGAATCAACCAATCACAGTTCCCGTTTTGTTGAGTGAAAGTCTAGGAATATAAAAATAGTTATTATTATCTGTAGCAGCCTTTCTACTGTTCAACGTAACTGGCTTCACAGATTTATAATATTAATTTTGACATCATGACAAGAACTAGTGTGCTGTTATTTTCTGTCTTGTCTCGACACCCAGCAAGACTGATATCGATGTGATAGCTAATGTCAATATTGATTATACACAATAAATAAAAAAAATTTAGTGCGGTGGTTTTAGAATTGTTCTAAAGCAGCAATATTATTTAAGAGCCTGAAAAATCAGTAAACATTTTGTGGCAACAATACTAGTGAATCAGCATTTAGACTGCAACTGTTGGAAACATTTCTTTCAGGCCACACAACTAATTTAGGTTCTTACCTGGCAAGTATCCCCAGGTAAGAGTAAGCCAGCATCTTGGGTGCAAACTGATTCACGAGAGAGTGATAACCCTCAAGACAGCTTGTTTGTGCTACTGGAGAAGCCTTCTTAATTGCTTTCAACAGAGGTGCCTGGGAAAGTACTTCACACAGTTTTTCATAGGCGACTGACCCTGTGAAATTCATATATACATGTACATGGCTTTATTGGTGCCATATAATGAACACATATAAAGAACACAAGTATACTGTGTGTACATTGTGTTGCATTCCACTATTTATGCCACATTACCTGAATTGTTTCTACTAAACATAAGTGAAAAAAGAGTGAATTTTCTAGATGTTGAAAGTCATTAACTGTCACAAGAGCATTCATGAATCAGTAAAGATGTTCAAACACAGTGCCGTAAGTACCTTTTGTTAACCAAAGACGAGGGCTGGTGATTGGACCATGTGCACACTTGTTAAATAAACGGTTTGGAAGCTCCTTGTGCTTGTTGATGATATGTGACAAAAGGCACTGAAATTTTGCCAGTATGACTTCCCCTTGGTTAGGCACAGTTGAGGTGACTGACCAGTACAAGTGCCTCATACATGCCTTCCGCCATTTCCCAATTACCTCACACCCCTTCTCTTTGCTTAACTTGATAAGAGCCTTCTGTATTTCTATTTTGGAGGGAAAAATGAGTGCAAAGTAAGGCTTTCCATGTGATACTGTACAAAAAGTGTTATAAAAATTCTAGTTTTTCTCAACTGTGTTCAATTTACCACCTGATCCAATATATCCATAATATGCACTTGCTCTGTATTAAGCTGACCTAGCAGGAAAACAGTAGTAAAGAACTAGCACTAGTGTATGTAGTATTCACAGACTGGTATGAATCTTACTTTTACTAATGTGCCATAGGTCAAAGAAGGGGTCAATGACAGGCTTCCCCAGCTCTTTGCACTTCTTTGGACAAGTCTCCGCATCCACTTGGCTATTTGCATATGTCGATCAGAAATAAAGGCCTTTATAATCATGCCTGTGCCAAGCAGGAAGGCAAAAGCCTTTTGGTGGCCTGTAAATTCCATGTTGCTGCTGCTACCGGCTTGATTGGCCTAAGGAACAGTCAGTTTCAATTGGCAATTTTAACATTCATTGTGCCATGACATGTTGAATTACATGTACACTGTTAACATACAGAAATTTTCACATTGTGAAACATGCAATAGTTGTATTATCCACAAAAAAAAACATGGTGTAATTTGTGGATTTTTCAAAGTTATTGAAATAAAATTACTATTAGTAATACTAATTGATATTTCTGGTACCTGGATCAGTACAATATGGATGATGAGGTGTAGGTTCCATATTTTGCTGAGTGGCCCATACTGTCGTGGCGGCCATCCCCTGCAAGCACAACTTCTTTACCATTCAGTTTTTCCAGAATCTGAGCCTGGTAGTTGCGCCAAAACTTCATTATTGATGGTATTAGGAGATGCCTCTGATGGTAATAATAAGTGGGTTGGGAATACACAAGCATCCCCATGTGCTTGAACACCAACAACACTTTGTAAACAGAAGCACCTGCACAAGGGATTGCGAAGCTCAACAGAAGGTTTCCAGCAGGAAACCTTCCAAGGAGATACGGCTGACTCTGCCAAACATAACTTCCTTGGCACATGCTGCAAGTTGTCTTAATCGTTATCATTGTCCCTGTCGGTGACACACTGATATGAGGACTTGTGGCAAAGCACAGGTGGCAGTATTGGAATAGGAGCAGTAACTTTGATAAGAAGACAATTCCTTTTGGTTCCTGTTGCACATTCTTTCCCTCACAAGTCAACCTAAAAGAAAAAGAAAAGAAAGCAGGGTGGGCGGTAATCAGTCTTAAACAAGAAAAACCAACTGCAATAAGTGCTTTTAATAGTATTACTTGAAAAGTAGCTGTTACAGTAGCATAATTCTTACCTTGGTTTTTCACCCTTTTCACTGTCATCATCGTCTCCAGTTTTCATATAAGTGGCATCTAATTCAATGTCAGGTGACCACAATGGGTCCCCTTCATCAAAATCCATTGCTTGCTCTCCCTCCCCAACTGCTGCATCTTCGTTAGCATCATCATTATTACATTTCACATCCTCTGTTGGTGCTTCAGGTGTGTTAGTTTCAGACAAATCATCTTCACTAGTTTGAGTTCCTAGGAATAACATTACAGTTTTTAGACCTGGCCTAGAAGATATCTATACCCATGCCTATGACAGTTCCAGGACATTATGTGAGGAAGGGGACTCATCTTCTAACCAAACTTTGTAAGAAAAAGTGTAGGGTAAACTGGAAATTGTATTAATTCAACTGCTAGAACACCCTTGCAATTAGGGAAGGTAGGGACATTGCTGTGAGCCACATAGTATTCCATAATAAAAATAAATAAGTAAATAAATGTTGCTAGTCAAAACCTGAACACATTAACTCATAAAATAGATAACTGCACCATAACCAGTTAAAGGCTTGAAGCATATTGTGTTTACTTTATATCTGCATGTACTCTGTTGTTGTGTTTACAATGTATTGATTGGCCATGTGGTGTTCTGTGATAATATAAGGCTCACCTGAAGATACTAACTGTGGCCTTTGGCTCATTTCTTGAAATGTTTTGGCCCAGTTTCTTTGGTTTTCTTCCATTTTCTGATTAACTGATTACTTTTATTCATCAGATTACTTTTATTCATGTGTACTCCTTTCAAGTGCATATTTAAGTTTAATCCAAACAGATTTTGAATCAATGTAAGTATCTGGGCAACTGTGCACCTACCCCTCCCCTAACCCAGCATTGACGCTAACTTTCTAACTTCTTATAACTATGTTGGGTTAGGGGAGGGGTATGTGCACAGCTGCCCAGATATTTACATTGATACCAGTTTTAAAATGTGTTCCAGGCACATTGTTGTACATTCTTCAACGTTAGGTGACGAATGAAAGTTACATAACGATTTATCGGACGATGTAAAGTTCTCTATTGTTTCATAAAAATACTTTAGAAGTAAATCAGGCGACGTGTGCTGCCTTTAAATAATTCCAACGATAACAAATAGAAATATTTTTTATCCACAGGGCTTGAAACGCTTCAGTAGATACTTTGTTAAGTATTTCATAATTAAGCAAGCTATTGCATTGATCAACAATCCAACATCACCAGAGTTCAAAGGAGTTGGCACAAACAGAAAGTCATAACCAAGAATTTCTGGAAAGTCTGTTGACTCTTTGGAGGATGTTATTTTAGTTTCGGTTAGTCCGATTACATCAAAATGGCAATCAAACTCATCTAATAAGTGAGTCTCGAAATTTTCAAGATTACGATGTATACTTCTGAAATTATTATGTAAAATAGACAGACTGTTTTGATTGCCAGGTTATGAAGGCTTATTTTTCATCAAACCAAAACTATGTGAAGAATAGTGTCGACATTGTATTCGTTGGAATAATAGGTTATTTTCAGAATCAAGACTTAAGTCTAAGTCTGCATTCCGATAATAGCCATTAAGAGTTTTTTCTTGTTTTAAACACAGCGCAAAGACCTGTTTGTTAAATCAGCCGTGATAAGCAACTAAATCCCCATGAAAAATATTATACGGTAATTCCCGTCAGTTGTACTTGACTTATGTTGGCTTTCGTCTTCCGATTTCTCCTGAAATGGATTGATTGGACATCAAGCATGTCATTAGAACGCATCTACTATCACGGGCTATCTTCAATCTTCTACTGATAAGCTGGCATCTGATTAAGGTGTCTCAATGGCGTGCCTAAAGCCTAATACTCTTTTTCTGCCATACATTTGGCCGTCGTTTTTCCTCGCCTCTTGCTAAGTCAGTTTTCGTCGATCTGTCCTGTTGTCATGGCCTCCAACGGGGTTAATATTTTTTGGTCCATAAACCGGACTAACATTTTCAAAAAAGTTTGTTACAAATGCATTTTTGTTGAATTATTTAGATTTGGAGCAGGTTAAACTTAGTAACGTTGCAGGAAGCCATTTATCGTCAATTACATTGATGTTGGCAAGAAGGTTGCTGTTACAGTATTAAGGAAACTAGTTAATAGTATCAACAACCTCAAAAACACAGCTTACCTCGAAAGGTGGAAATACACCAATGTGTGTGTGTTTTTATTTTGTCTTTTCTGACTGTTTGTTTTTCGATACATTTTGCAAATCTACCTCTGTAAAATCCGCAAGTCGAGTAGCAGTTGTTTCGCCTTCATCACTTCGACTTGTTGAAGTATTTTCTTTTTTGCTTTTTGGTTGGCCCTTTCACTGTTCAGCAAAAATTGTGTCGGGAAAATGGAAAATTAATGAAAAATTCAGAAAGTCGTCTTCGAGCTTCGCTAAAGTTGCTATTGTTTCGAAAAATGAAACTATTCTGTGTAAATAGACCGAAAAAAATTTGTCCACATGCTGATGCGTCATAGGGTGCGCCATCACAGTGGAATATCTAGATCTTGTACCTGACTAGCCAGCCAATGAGAGCGCGCGTTAAATTAGACTGTGGCGTCGAACAAAACCACAATTTGATAAATTGTGCCACAAGGCCATTTTTTATTACAAGGATTTGCCTTTAAACACTACTCGACGAAAGCGTTTTTTTTTTTCTCCTACAAAACATTCAGCTGAGCAGAGAACTGCTGGAGACAAAGATTGAGAAATCTTCCTTTTCCAGCTGGTGATGTTTAATTTTCTATTTTTGAACTCGTTCTTTTTTAAACTACAAGTTATTGCCTATTCATGTTAAAATTCACGTTAAAATCAAACTCGCTCTCCTTGGTCAATTTCTGGCGACCTTTAACAGGGTTCTCCAGGATTTAATATCTGTGGCCGATGATGGGTATTTTTTGAGTCCGATTTTCGGACCCAGAATATATCTTTCAGTCTACTATTTATGGGTTGTGGCCGACGATGGATATTTTTTGAGCTCAAAAAACGGACTCAAAAGTTGTCAAAAGGAGGTTTGAGCTAAAGTAGTCGGGGAAACATAGATTTTTATGTCCAAAAATCGGACTCAAAAGTTATCAACACTTATGTTTGGTTGAGAACATTAAATCAAGGATAAAAGTTTGGGGGCGAAATTCGCACTCAAAAATAAAAATAACAGCGCTTAGTTTCTTGCTGCTTAGTAACAATCTACCTAACACAAAATAATATTTATTACGAAGCCGAAAATTCGTTTTGTTTAGAAGGTCGCTAGAGCGACCAACGCTCTGCTTCTTATAACGCTAATGTACATTATTCTTTGAGGGTTAGGGCACGACTCCAAGGATTTCACAGCTGTTTTCTACGGTGTAAGATGACATTTAAACAAAGTCCGCGAAAAACTATGATAATTTAGATGCCAAAAAATGTCATTTCTTCCAGAAGTATAATAAAGTATTCAAGTTCTTAGCTGCGTGTTTCTTAGTTTTTGCATGTAAAAACCGTCTATCGCCAGTATTCTGTCGTAATTATTGCTGTCTAACAGGCTTATTTGCCCTTTTTTAGCAGAATTTGCTCAACTTGAAAAGGACGATTTAGTTTGGAACGCCTTGGTCGTGATACTCTGTAACATCAAGACAACTAACCACGAGATAGCTATAACTGTACAGTGTTTGCGAGTTCATAGAACTCATTTTGTCCTCATGTCTCTATAATTAAGAATTGTTAGTCCTGGCTTCTCAGATCCAAACCAATGCTCTTCATGCCGAGCTTACTCAGCCAAGTCTTCAACGTTTGCGTACATTTGGTTGTCATACATTCTCATGTTAATTACCCTCTGTTAGAAAAGAAAAGTGAAAGAACAAATTTTAAGAAAAGTCATTAAACCAAATATGATTATAAGATACCCAATGTCAAGTGTCACTATTTGTTGACCGCGAGTAGTCCGTCTTTTGGCCTTAGATTGGCCGCGCAGAAGTTAGCGAACTATTCATGCAAATAAGTTGAAAAGATATGAGGATGGAATGGGGAGACCTCGTCTCTACTTAAGTTAGCGCATCGTGCTTCTCGCTGAAAAGATTGGGGAAAAGAGAGACTGCTCGCGGTCTACTCTTCTAGGGAACGATGGCAAAATTAAACTCTGTAGATGGCCTGCACGATAAATTATAAGCTGAAAAAAAAAACCGTTGTCGGCCTTTTTTTTTTTCCTACCTTGTGTTCTTTTTCCATATCTTTCAACTCGTCCCTAAGTTCTTCAAATTTTGGCCTTAAAGCTGGATCATTCTGCCAACACTGCAGCATTATTTGATAACTGGAAGGCAAAAAATGATGGAATGAAGAAGAGTATTTACGTTAAGAAACTCCTGCATGGATAGCATTAATTGCTGGCGAGCCTTTGCGAGACAGCACACTATTTGAGAGGGTCAGCGGTGATCCATATCATATAAGTGGTGAAAAATCTCGATTTTCGGATGTCAGATTCGGGGCATGCGCAGTTTGGCGTTTTCGTTGTGTGACGTAATAATGATTTTCTGCACGTTTCACCACACTTCACGTCTTGCTGGCGGTTGACAACTTCGGAAGAGTTGAAATGTCAGGCGAGGGCATTTCCTTATTTCGATTGCCTACATGTTTCTAAGTGCCCGGGGAAGTGTTCATCAAGGTCACGATCAGTTTAGTGATGAATCGCGAAGACGACAGGAGGTTTTCCTGAGTTTGTCTGTCTTTCTATGCGACCATTTGTGGCCAATACAGCAATGGAGGTGTGTAGAAATCGATTGCGTCTTGCTTCATGGAAATGATATGTTCCTCAATGCACTTCAAACGGGGCAATCACCAGATAAAGAGACTTGCCCTCTGAGCAAATTACCGCCCCCAGCTTGCCTGTCTTCGGACATATTAGTGAAAGGTCAATTGGAAAACAGATCTGTCGTTGAAGTAAGTTTCATAGCGCGTCAAGAGGAAGCACGAGGTTACTCGCCCGTTGAGGCTAAATATTCGACCGTTGAGTCACCAAGTGCTCGAGGAGGAACAACAGTCGACCTTAGAATTTATGCAATTTTTTTGTTACCAGCATGAACTAAACTTCTGTGTTATTGTTATTACCTTCTTGAAGTCATTTTACCTTAAATATCTGAGAATTGTTTATACCAAGATCTTACAGTAACAGTTACGCTTAAATGTTATAATGAATGTATTGATTAAATTGTTCATTCTTTTCTAATACTGATGTTGTTGTTTCAATTGTGTCCTAAGAGTATTTCACACCCTTCATACTACATACACTTCTCTTGAGCTCAGAACTTTCCTTTAAAAGTAACACGATAATTGTAGAAATATTCCAAACACACGCTTTGAAAACATACCAAAGCGTTAGGGCATAAATAAACAGTTGCCACCATATCTCCTTCCAAATACCACCATTGTTTTACTACGGGAATATCCAGAGTATCTTGAACTAACCTAATTTTCTGCTTACCCCTCCTCTATTCCAAACCACTTCCCCTCGCCAGCACTCACTTTCACATTGAAATTTCTAGTATTAACGTTAATAGAAGAGAAATTAAGAAAATAGTTACAGCATATCATCCACATGTTTTGGCTGAGGCATCCTGTATTGTCGCTGAAGCAGTTCAGCAATCTTTCTGCCGTCCATCCGGGGATAAGGAGAACCACCTATGAACAGTAATCATCAGTTAAGAAAATAAAACGTCACTGATTAACTGAAGAGCATTAATTAAGACGAATATGAAGTACGCATTAGCTGCTGAGTAAACGAAAGAAGGGAAAAAATAACAACCGAGTCTGATTGTGTTTGCCTGGGTTCAGTTTTCGTTAGTACGGCACACCTAGTATAAGAAAGGACTAAAGAGGTTTGAATCGACCCGCAAAGTGCAGTAATTGCACAATTACACGTAGATACCGTCAGTTATAGCTCAGTTTCATTGTTATGTTTTGTTTCATTGTCATTTTGGGGGGCTGACTGTCACACATTCTTTTGCAGTCGACATTGAATTAAACTACCCATCGGATTGAGAATAGCATGTTTTTAACACAGGCTAACACAACTCATTATTAGAATAGCTCAACGTCTCTTCGAATACGCGCAGATTTATTCGAGTTTCTTAGATATAGATTCCTACCTATAGTGAAAATCTCGTAGAGTACAACTCCAA
>OX453274.1:24293277-24313277 GCA_949710005.1 Ricordea florida | reverse complement strand
AGTCAGGATTTTAAGCGGGAAAATGGAAATTTCTGCTAAACTTGTGATAACTCCAAAACAAATTAAATGGAAACTAAGTACATATAACGGCATCATAGGAGATTTACGGGGAGTTAATAGGTTCTTAACAAAATTCTGGGGATATACGTCATGCCAGTATGCCATATAGTCTCCCGCACTCATCACAATGGTGGGGGAGACTATATGGCATAATGAGGGTTTACACTTCATTCCATTATGCCATATAGTCTCCTGCACCATTGTGATGGACGCGGGAGAATATATGGCATACTGGAATGAAGTATAAACAAAACTCTGAATCAACATTAACCCTATCTAGACCGGGGGGGGGGCTTTTGAGGCCCTACCGAAGTTTAACAGCTCGTATCTCCCAAACCGGGAAAGCTAGGACCACCAAACTTGACGACTTTTTCTAAAATTTATCTGGCAACATTTCTATGTTGGTTATGAATGTCTGTCATTTTTGGTGTTTCCATGGTAACCGATTCGTCACAGGTATATTTTCAAAATTTTGGAATGAGTATTTTTTTGGACATATTGTTTACAATTTCACCATTGCACTGGTCTTTTCACACTGATTTTTGAGAATTGCATTTTGGGATAGTTTATCAATGCATTGTGGGTAATAAAAATGGCGATTGACATTAAGACTTACCCGAACTCTGATTTGTAATGATCTTGTAATGATTAGCTACATTTTATGTATACTTTGAAAAGTCATAAAGTTATGTCATTACACATACATATATATGACGTCATTATGACGTATATATTAATCGCCAATTATGTGAACAATGCTTTAGATATACAACACTGGTATTAGTAACATTTATCTTGCTCAGTTTTATGTTATAACGTTTGATGCCTAAAAGAGAAAAAAAATATCGTATTTTACAATAAAATACAAGAGATGACGTCATAAAAAGAATGTATTACATCATCATGACGTCAAACTACCTGTGTAGATTGTTTTTGGCCTATACACCTTTCACTGTAAATTTGGAGGTCATACGACCATTCGTTAACGAGATACGGAGGGGGGGCCCATTAGGCCCCCCCCCCGGGCAAAACAAGCAAAAAAAAGCCCGGTCTAGATAGGGTTAAATACTTACACGTCACTCTTTGTAGAGTATCGTCCATACAAAAGCGCTTCATAGGCTGTCCATTTCACTGGAAGTCGACCCTTTATTTTCAAACACACCAAAATAACAATGAAATTGACCATTCATAGTTTTAACTGATTCTGTAAATATATACAAAGATGGAATGAATGCATGACCTTATAGAGAAAACGTCATTGCTTAATAATACTGTGTAACCATACTGAAATAAAAGACTGAAGTACTGATCTTAAACATAGTTCTACAACAATAAAAGCGAGTGCAACTTAACTTTTTCTTAATGTTAATAATGGTAAGGGTAATGAGACTAAATGGAAAGTACTGAATCAGAGCGTTACTAAACTGTGGACAATTAACTCCTCAGGGCTTCACAACGCGACTCGCATAACGCAAATAAGTATTTATCAACTCAGCAACCTTGGCATTTTGAGCAATCTGATTGGCTCTCCAACTCAAGATATTTAACACTATCCACCTCCTAGGAGGTGAATTATGCTGAGGCCTCTGGTAGGAGAGTTTTGGTCATAGAAATCATAGTGGCGTGCCGAAATAAAAAAAAATTGTTAGCGTCAATCCTCGCTTTATAGCTGTGTCCGAGAGGTGTCACTAGGGAGGTTAAACAAAACACCACGACAACAAGGAGGTTGACAATGGAGACGACAAAAGATGGCGCTCATGAAATATGTATATACTGTCTTGTAAGTTTCTTTGCCGGGAAGTCCTTTGCAAAACAAAAGCGTGGAATTAGAGCATTTGAAGTTTTCTCCAAGACGCTAGAGTTGAACGGCAAAATTTCCTTGCAAAACTGTGAATTAAAGTCGAAAAGTAACAACGGAATTATTTTACCATTTGAAAGGGAAAAGGAAGCAAAATATCATGAAGCGTACCTGCCTCCAGCCGCATAATAGGTAACCGATTGTCTCACCGGTTATGTTGTCCTCAGCGACGTCGTCGGTTTGCCTAAGCTCCCTACTGAGTTTGCGTCATTGGTATATGCTAAAACAATTATTCTCTTCAATCTCGGTGAATAATTGCTTTAGGAATATTTTAACTATTGTTAATAATACCTTTGTTTTTCTTTGATAAATGTCTTCCTGATGCATGTCTCTGGCCATTCCAAAGTCGGTCACTTTACAAGTTTCTCTTTCGCCCACCAAAATATTTCGAGCTGCGAGGTCCCGATGAATAATCTGGAGCAAATTAGCGAAGTTTACCACAATTCTACTAAAACTGAATCAGACGTTTTTTTTTCTTTTCAATTGCTTGCTCTGCGTTCTGTATATTTTACCTCAGAAGATATAAAGGCTTGGTACTATAACTGGGGAATTGGTCAAAGACCAATTCAGTTATCATTCCGGCTTACGAATCGTGAGCACCGACCCCGTCCGTCTTACCATCTATTAGCGGTTCTTATTTACATGTTTTAATTTTGTTCTTACTTTGGATAAAGTTCGCACAACCAATCGAACGCGAAAAAGAAATGGAAATTGATTCAAATCTAGCCCCTTTATACACGTTTTTCAAAGCCCTTGTCGTATTTTACATATTTAAATGATCAAAAAGCTAACCTCGGAAAAGAATTTAGAACTAAACAGCTTACTGATTTTGATGACAGATAACTCATTCCATCAGCGATCTGCCACGCGAATTTTATTAGCTGTTGTGGTAAGCTGTAAAGTAAGTGTCATTCAGACCTCGACTTTTTCTCAAATATCCCAGTAAGTCTCCATAAGGAACATATTCGATCAAAACCAACAAAGGCTCTATGAAAACACAGAAATGGGTTAATTATTAAGAAAATAAAAATTACAATCATACAACGCAAACCCTTAGTCAGCACTGTAAGGCATTCTAGTGGCCGACAAATCGTGCCTTAATATTAGGACTTCGTTAGAGCGAAAGATGATGGCTTACGCTATAAACGTCAACCTCTTTATTGCGTTCAAGTGGAATTACTTACATTATCAACCATGGTAGCGCCAAAACCGCCCACCTATCTCTTTAGAAAGTATCCCATTATCTAATGTGAAGAGAACAAATTTGACCAAAAAACAGCTGAAAATAAGAAAATTATTCCCTTTTCTTTTAGTAGTAACAACAAGTGTTACCAGTGTTAGTGACGCATCCCAGCAGTTTAATGACATGTGGCTGAGGTTTCAACTTTTTCATCAGGTTGAGTTCCGACAATAAATCTTTTCGGTCTGTCTCAGGTGCTCCGGCTGAAAATTAGAACACAAATAGTTCTATCTCATTCATTATTTATTCTATCATATTCTCTTTAAAGATAAATGGAAACGGATAATGATTACCCTGATCATAAATTGGTTTTCCCATGGGCAATCGACGCAAGCTTCTTTTTAAAGAGATCAATAGACTTAATTCACGCATGGGCACTATGGTGGCTTAACATTGTAAGTAATCTTTGTCTTTCTTTCTCGTAAAATGCAAATGTAAGTGAGTGGCAATATCTTGAAGGCGGCTTATTGCAAATATTTCTGTCAAACACACTAATAACCATTCATGCAAAAAAACGTTTTAACAGTAGGGTATGTCTATCGTGGGCCTCTCACCTGATACTTGCTCAAGAAAATATCATGTTGATTCAAGAAATCTATCGAATCACATCACGAAAATAAGGTCAACAACTTCACCTGATAAGAACAACACTGTAACATATCACCTTTAAGCATTTTGATTGCAACGTCTGTCTTTCCTGGCCTCTTTGGGAGATTAATAGCCGTTCCCTTAGCAACCTGACCAAAAGCTCCTTTACCAATAATCTTTTCAATTGTCACGTGTTCTCTTGGAATTTCAAATGAGCGAGTGCCAGGGTTAAGCGGATGATATTCACTGGGTACATTAGGTGATGGATACATGGTCTGTCTCTCATTCATTGTATCACCAGATCGGGTAGCTTTATTCAGGGTTTGATACTGGGCTCCCAACGAGTCCTGAGGTGTGTTGAGACCTTGATAAGATGCGAGATCAAGTTCCTCCATTGCTATTTCATTCTGCAAAATACAAGGGTTAACGTCCTACTTAAGAACAAAACCATTTACAAAGTGGAAACCAACGGTTTCCAAGAATAAAAGTAATTGACAAACGGATTGAGAGAACAATTGTAGTTTTTCGTAGTATACTAACACTGTAGACTTCTTTTGCATACTTGGACACTTCATGGGGTCTTTTGCTGAAGTACAAAAACACAGATATCAAGTCAGTATTGTAAAAGCTACCAATTGTTTGCAGACCTTTATAAATTTAGTTTACCTAGGCCAGGATATCTTGTAAGAATAATGGTGACATCTAGGCGGCAGATCATTGAAGCAGCGTGAAGCTCGATAGTGACTATCATACTTACGTTTCTTTCCTGGCAGCACCTAAAGTAAACAGAAGTCGGAGGGATTACATTGGTCAGATTTGTCTGGATAAGATGGACCTTATGCAAAAATTAAAAGCTAAAATGGAAGTGGGATTGATTGAAAATAATCAGTGAGCTTATTTTTGGCTTAAGATGATGGACACTTTTATGTTGGTACAAAACTGCATGTGAGGCTAGTGAGGTGAATTTATAATTTACTCAATCGAATTCGTTAAAATAGAAGGAACCAAAAGCTTCCAGCAGTTGAGCCACTACTATATTACAGTAAAAATAAGTTGATTTTAATAATATTTTAAAATACGAAATTAATTTTTTTTTTAAAGTTTGCTTAAAGTTTTACTGTGAGTTTTTAGAACAATTTTACCAGTAGTTTATGTATGTATTCAAAAAAATTTGATTTAAAGTTTTTAAAATCTTATTTTTTGAAAGACGAATTTAATTTTTATTAACTTTTTTAAAAAAATGAATTATAGTTTAAAGATTTACAATATTTTTTATTAAATATGGAACAAGTGGATGATTTACTTTTTCACCAATTAAAAAATATTGCAAAAGAGTTGAAAATTAAAGGGCGAACAAAAATGAATAAAGAAAATTTAATTAAAAGCATTAAAAATTTTTCAGAGGAGGAAATCATTAACGAAATTAAAAAAGACGCTATTAATAATAAATATTATTGTATCCATAAAAAGTGTAAATATTTTTGTAAAGAGTGTTGCGGGTCGCAATTATGTATTCACAAAAAAATTAAATATTGTTGTAAAGAATGTAAAGGATCAAAATTTTGTAAACACAGCATACAAAAAACACACTGTAAAGAGTGTGGAGGATCCCAATTATGTATACACAACAGACAGAAAACACATTGTAAAGAGTGTGGAGGATCCCAAATATGTATACACAAAAGGCAGAAGGCATATTGTAAAGAATGTGGAGGGACACAAATATGCGAGCACGGTAAAAAAGCCTCGTGTAAGGAATGTAGAATTAAATAAAAAAAAAAATGAATTATAGTTTAAAGATATAAATATAAAATAAAAAATGGTGAGAACTAAAATTTTAGAGAGTTACTATAATGATGAAAAAATGAATTTTTGCGATTTTATAAAGTCAATTAAAGAAGATTTGTTAAAAAAAATATCAGAAAATCGCGAGTTTATTGATTATTATCATTATGTTGAAGATGAAGATCCTTATGGTTATCTTGATAAATATGATAATAAGTTTATTAAATTTGAAATTACTTATTCTAATTATTATGAAGAAGATTATGATATTATTTATTATGACGGCCGGTGGATTATTTTTAAATCTGGTATAAATTTTGATATTGATGGAATGGATGTTGATAATTTTGTAAAATCAGCATTAAATTGTTCTAATGAAAGGTTAAAAGATTATGTTGATGGGGATAAGGGACCATTTAGTTATTGTTTTGATAAATATTATGATGATTGTTTTGAATATTTTGATTGTTGGGGGGAATCATATTCAAAAAAGAAGTGTAATATTAATAATTTCGATGAAAAGTTTTTTGTTGAAAAAATGGATTTTATTATATACTTAAATCAAGAAAAAATAAACCATAAAAACAAAATTCCTAAACAGCATAAATAATTAATGGAAGCAGAGTGGGATTGGTGTCTTGATTTTGAAGAAAACATGAAGTATTGATTAGAAATAATTATGTTATATAACCCAAATAATGGTTACATAACAAAAATTTAACTAAAGCTTAAACTAAAAGTTATGGGGGAACCCTTCAGATCAAGTTGTTCCCATTTATTATCTAAAAGGGCTAAATCAAAATGGTTTATTACACTATCATATTTTCGAATTGGAATTGTTGGATAATCCTTTGAGGGTATGTTTGCAAGTAGGTGAGATGGTGATAGTTTTACAAGTTCTCCATTTTTATTTTTATTCATGTATGAAGATTTATTATCCACTATACTACACATAAGTCTCAGTGGTTCCTTAATCTGAATATTTATGGGGTATAATTTACCTGGATTTATGACTTCAGGAACCCCTAAACCAATCCCCAACCCCCTCGTAAGTTTAATTTTGAAGTTCTTATTGGAATAAAGATAGTCAACAGTATCAGTCTCAATTATTGTTATCTTTTCCACATCAGGATCATTAAGAAAGATTGATTGAATATTACGAAGAGAATATGTGCCAGGCGGAATTATTATGATGCCTTGATTCTTATCATTGAATATTATCTGTTTGTCTTTGAAATTAATCAATCTTTTAGTTTTTATATTGCAATCCAGAAGCTGTATCTCCCGAAGATTTTTCAGAGGAGGATCTAAATAAATTCTAGTTTCCGAATCGTACATGGTAATGCTTAACATTTTTCCGGATAGAGGTTAGGTCTTTAAAACATTAACGAAATAGGAACCAAGCTAATCCACCAATAAAAACCATAAACACTATCAGATTATCTTCATGTTCCGGCCGAAGGGAGGGTTTATTTTCTAGCTTAATTTCATGAGTTTGTGTTTCTTCTTTTGGTATTATAGGTTTTGGTTTTGTTTCGGGTTTATGAGGTAAAGAAACCTTTGAATATCCTAAATTATGGTTTATTCCAACGGTTTTTGTTTCGGTATTTAATGCATTATTTACCCCAAAATTCATGTCCTCTGTAGCTTTAACCAACTTGTTATTATATCCAACCACGCTCTCTGTATTGACAATCATATTACTTGGCATCAACCAAACACCAGGAGCAATAGCTAAATCAAGCCGTAATTTGGTTTCCTGAACAGATTGTTGGTAATTTTGAATAGATTTAGAAATATCATTTTCTATAACGCTACTTTCAAATAAGGCTAAGAATTCTTGTTGTGTTTCAATAGCCCCACCCCCATTACCATAAATTGAATTTCTTGTGTTAACTTGTGCCCCCAATATGCAGTAAACAAAAGCTTCAGCGGATCGATTTAATCTACCAAGTCCGGCTTTAGTTAAACCCCGACCGCTTGTTGGAATAAACCACGCATATCGAAAATCCCCAAAGTCATCGTTACGGATAAATGATATTAAATTTCCATCTTGTTTCTTACCACCGTCATCAGCAAATTTGCCACCTTCACCGGGCCATTGATCTGCTTCTTTATCATAATTTCTTACAATGTGCACATTTTGATATCCCCCACCTCTTCCATGATATCCCGCGCCGTAATCAAGGAATATATCACCCAACCCGTTGTTTCTTCCACCTTTCCATCTAAAGTCAGAATTATTACCAATTCCAAATTCTGCGCACAATCGTTGATATGCGACTTTACTATATGGATTATTATTTATTACAAAAGGTTGTTCATCGGGTAAAGGTAGTCTCATTTCATACAATATTCTTCTTATTGTGAAATACACATGAAACTTAATGAAACTACTCACTACTTTGGGATAATTTAGATTTTCAAAGGGACTTATACCGCATCCAGATGTTGCACACCATACCGCAAAGTTAAGTTGCTGAGGCCAATAATTCATATCAGGTGAATTCAACCATTTTCTACTTTGCTTTCCAAATTTGAATGTTACAACTTGAGATGTAAATATGTTTCTCATCTTTGCGATAAATTTCTTCGTATTTGAAACGTATATATCTAGAAAGGTTAGCATTTTTGTTAAATCAGTTGTAAAGCCATCAAAACCAACCGCAGGTATTGGATAAGATTGATTGGTTATTGATAAACTCTTTGGAAAAGAACCCACTTTACTACTTTTCAAGCCCAAATCTTCCTGCAACATTATTTTTAAATTAGTAGAAAGATCATCAGTCCAGGTTTTTCCAGTAGGATCATCATTAGACATTACAGCCATACCATTATATTTCCATTTAATGTATCCACCATATATATCATTAATAAATGTGAATTTACCAAGGTTGGCGTTTGGGTATCTGGTTTTGAAATTGTCTAATAACATCTTATTCTTTGTGTTTCAGATAATCCGATCTTTAGATTAAGAATAAGATGTAAAGTATTAATCTTCGCTTCGCGGGAGGGCTACGCCCGATTCACTAGTATTTCTAACACCCGCAAAGCAATTACAACCCACTTCTGTTCTCTCGTATGAAATTTTTAATGTTCTTTCCCTCCGGTTAATTCTTTTAATAGATCTTCGCGAACTTCTCTTCTTATCTGATTCATATTTAAGTTTTTTTCTGTGTCTTTCCTAAATTTTTGCCGTATTTCTTGTTTTAGTTTTTCAAACTTGTCAACCTCTGATAAAATTAGAGAAAATTCTTGGTCGGATATAGCGTTATCTTTCAGTGCTTTTGAAACCAAGTCGTGAATGGTATTTACTTTTGCTTTTGCTAGAGAAACTGTCTGTTCATGTTTACTAACTTTATGTGAAAGTCTTTTAGAAGCAGCACCAAACCCAACCGATATTGCCCCACAAACACCCCCCACCGCCCCTAATGGGATGCCGACAACAGCACCAAAACCAGTAAGAGAGGTACCCAAACCGCTTGCAGATAGTATAACTGAAAACAACCCACTACAAACACTTATTTTTGTAAAAATTCCCCTAGCTCTATTGTATTTTTTCCTTACATCCTCATAATGTTTAATTTCCTTTTCAAGATTTTGTAGTACTTCGCATGATTTTTGTAGTCTAAAATTATTTGGCTCACTATTCATAGGTAATTGTGGATAAATAGAGCTTTGCTCAGGACCGGCTACGCCGTAAATTCTACTGTAGTCATCCATATTGTATTTTACTGATCAACATGATACCTTTAAATTTGTTACTTGCCAGAGGGTCTCTTCTTTACCCTTTCCACAAAATATAGAACCACAGCCATTATCAAAAGCCAAGCGTTCTTGCCTAAAAAGCCAATAACCTCGCCTGCTGTTTTGAATAGAAAGCTGACTATTGCACCCACCATTCCTGGTAATATTTCACCTAGTTTTTTACCAATAGCTTTCAACCCATTACCAACACCTTTTCCTAATGTGGATAAGCCTCTAGAAAGATTAGAAACTATAACACCAATAACCACCCCTACAGCACTTACAACTGCAAATACTGTAAAACCATACTTTTTGAATATAGCCTTAACACGTTCTCGTAATGGAAGATTTCTAAGTATTTCTTCATTTTGTCTCTCAATCTCAGCTATTTGTTCTTGGTTGTAAATAATACTTTTTCTTGCTAGTTCTCTAAAATTATCAATTTCAGCTTGTAATCTTTCATTACTGCGTTCTAAAATTGTTAAATTTGACTTACCCCTCTTATACTTATCTATTTCATCTTTGTATTGCTTTGATTTACTTCTAAGATTATCAATCTGTGTTTTAGTTAACAGCTTATGTTTATCAGACGCATCTAAATAGCTTTCTAATTTTGCAATTTTGGTTTGTTGCTTTTCAATCATAGATTCTAACTCTTTTATTTTATTTTTATCATCTTGTTCAATCTCGTTTTCACCTATTTGTAAATCTAGTTTTAACTTATCTATTTCATTTTTTAAAGCCATAACTTCTTCATTTTTTGTATTCAAATCAGCAATTAATTTATAATTTTTTTCAAGCATGCTTTCATAATCAACACCTAGAGCTTTTATGATTGTATCAGGAAGTTCACCATTCAATTTTACTCCTTTGAATAATGAGTAAGTTTTTGCCCCTTTCCTACTCAATTTTACTTTTAATTCTCCATATTCATCATACCAATGTAAAAAAATAGAAGTATCTGCATCAGGAAAATATGATTTAATCTCATCTCCAGATTCATCTTGATTTTTTTCAAGTTCTCTAAAAATAGTTTTTGCTGATTTAGGTATAGCACCCTCATTCTCATAATTTCTACCTCCAAAAGATGTTTCTACCACCTCGTCATCGGGGTTAATTAACCTATATGTGGATGATATTGGGCCCATTTCCATATTTTCTCTATCAACATCACCATTATCTTTTGGTTCATTTAGTTCAGTTGGATCTAAATCTTGCCTTGGAGGAGGAGTGCCCGGCCGCCGGTTGGGGGGTCTACCCGGGGGAGGACTATCATCGGGTTCTTTTGGTATATCATCTAATGGTAAATATTCTGCCATGATTTTTTACTCGTCAGTAAGAAATCTTTAGATCTAAAGTTATTTTGAAATTATAAAATACTACAGATTCATATACTGGAAGCCTTATAATAATTTACTAGCTGCATACCCCAACGCCAACATTCCACCTCCAACATATAACATTTCACCCGTCTTTTGATTATCGCTTGGCCTGTAATAATCCGAGAATTTTGGCTCGTGCATTTGTTCATTCAGGCGTAGCCCTCCCCGCGAAGCGGAATATAATTCTAAAGCTTCATTTGTTTTTGAAACATTTTTTGAAGCTTGATATTTTTCATCTTTTTTCTTCATTTCCCAATCGATTAATTTCTGTCTTTTTTCCTGATATTCTGAATAATCTTTTTGATATTTTTCTAGTGCTTTATCGTGTCGTATTTTCTCTGTATCGGAGGCCCCACCGCCACCAGATAGATATTTTGCAAGATATGATCCACCAACAAAGGCAGTTGCATTTAATACAGCTCCTCCCAACATCATTGCTATTGTTGCCATAATTATTTTGGTAAAATATTTTGATCCTCTAAATATGTTTTTAGGTACATACTACCCGACAATACAACGACCCACTTGGCATAATTTGTAACACTCGAGGATGGGTCGTTCATAAATGATTCTTTCATCATCTTTTTGGCCACATAACCAACAGCAGCTGCTAATCCTATAAGTACTGCTGAATCAGTAACGGTTTTCACAAGTTTGTTTTCGTTTGACATAATTTTTTTACTACACCAGTGAGAAACCTTTAAATCGGCTTTATGTAGTAATTATATCATTCCCATTTTTTGTGGTTGTGGTGCAGGAACTTGAGATACCGAGGGGCAAGCAGGCATTCGTTCCTCCTTTTGCCGGGAGGGCTCCGTCCGATATCTCATAAACATATCAAATGCGGTAAATCCTATTCCGATAATCGATAAAACAGTCGTAAATGATAGCTCTGGAAGCCATGCCCGATTTCCATTTTCTGTTTTATCTTCACTCTCTTCTGCTCCTCCCTCCAGTCGGTCCTTTTCGCGTTTCATTTGCTCCCTAGCCAACGCTTCTTTTGCTCTTTTGTGATATTCAGCTAATTTCTTACCAGCTTCTACTTTTTTAGGATTTTTTACCCTTTTTCCTCCCTGCGGTTGGTCTTCTTTTGGAGGATCTCTTGTAATTTGCTCAACTTCTGTTCCTCCTTCACTTCGTTCAGTTCGGTCAGACATTATTTTTTCATATCATTAAGAGAAATCTTTAGACCCCTTTAGGTTTGCTGAACAAATCAAATAATCTTAGTAAACAGTATCAGTACCGCTAGTAGAATGCTCAGTTTTGTTAGCGTTATCTGTAATTGCACTTGAAACTTGTTGATTTTTGTTGAATTTAACGTGTTTAGCAACTTGAAACACCCCGCTAGAAAGTGCTGCAAATCTTCCTGCTTTCAATGCTAAGAGCCCAACAATGTTTGTTAGTTCGCGATTAACCAAATCATCATTCTTCAAATCTGAACAAAGAGCTTCTATATCATCCACCGGAACCACATAAGAAATAAATTTAGAAACTAATTGAAGGGATGAATCTACCAATCCGCCACTAATTTTTTTACCCAATACCGCTTGATAACGATTATAATATTTTTCAATGTCTTTTACTGATAATTTTTTTACATCACCCAAACTCATATCAACTCCTAAATATTCTTTTGTAGTTCCAAGAGATGCTAGAATAGCCAGTGATTCTTGTTTAATTTCAAGTTCATCAATTCTTTCGGGTTCATCCCGCTGGTCGGTCTTTTCTTCTTTTACTTTAATATCCCTCGGACTGGCGGAGCCAATATAATCTTCCGGAGAATCTGTCATCTTATAATTTTCTAATAATACAAAGATTCTTTTAGACCGCTTCTCTACACCCCGTTGGAATTTCCAAATAACATTGAAATGGAAATCTTAAACACAAACATAGTCTAGAATATTTTTCTTTTTTTAATAGTTTAACAAACTTTTTACTGGTTTCAGGGTCTAAATCACCCCCATAATCTTCGAAAAGCATCTTCATCCCCCTTTGCGACGGGTTATGGAACGAGACCACACAAGCCACATTTTCGCGGAATGGTTTTGCTATCGATGTTAATTGTTGAGTGAGAACCCAAACCGATAAACCATGATGCCTTCCGGAAAATGCTAAATCTATAAACTTGTTTGATCTTTTTTTCAGGTCATTAGAAACAGCGCAATCATCTAAAATTATTAGTGTATTTGTTCCGGAGAATAAAGTTTGACAATCAGTTAATAACTCATTAATCTCATCAACGTTACTGGCATCTGGTGATAATACAAAGAAACGTTTATCTCCTCTAGCAAAACCATGATATGTTTTATTTTTAGCATAGGTTGGGCAAATTAAAACAATGAATTCAAACAATTTTCGGAATGGCCCGCGTAGTTGATCTATGATGTACTTTGTTTTTCCGCAATTTGTTGGTCCGGTTATGATACAATGAAAAGGAATTTTATCTCGTAATTCTTCCATTTTTAAGTTAGTACATGATTGATCTTAAGTTTGAATTCATAACCTCCATTAATGCATCAGCCACAACAAACATGTAACAATTAATAATACCAGAACCAATAGCCAGTCTTTTAATTTCTATTTTTATACCGTCTTGTGCGTTGTTTAATGCCAGACCTCCTCCATGAATGTTATTATCTGGGTGAGTTCTCAAATCTATCCACAGAGCAAACTTATTATTATAAAAATTCTTTTCTTTCATGTCATTTCTCCCAAAACGTTTCTTTACCGACTCCCAAAGATCTGACGGAACCATTCCCTTTGAGTATAAACGATTTGGAACACCATTAACATCAACATTGATTGAGGTGATAGCTGGATTGAAAAAATTCTCAGAATTTCGTGTTCCTCCTGCGTATGGTAATATAAACAAACATAATATCCCCGTAATTGACCTTCTAGGTAGATTAATATGCTGGTTTATAACGGTGTCTGTGGGTCTGGATATGGTGAAAGTTTTGTGTAGAGTTACATTTTCATAAAAGAATCCCTTACCAACCTGATAAGCTGCTTGTGCCTCTCGAGCTAAGTATTCGCTTGATATACAAGAATATTCCAACTCAAGGTTTGTGATTTTATAATTTGGAGTCTTTGTTGTATCAGAATAAACAACAATATCGTGAACTGAAGCTAGTGTAATCTCAAATATTAGTTGATGATCTAGCGCCTTTGGGTAGAAAACACCATGATCGTTTAGAATAGGATGGTTTAGTTGGATTTGGTGCTTGCTATTGTGTACTCCTGCAAGTGTTACTTCCTTTGCATCTGTGTCTACTTTATCACCCGCATTTGTCCTTAGTTTCCTCATGTTTAAAGAAGAAATACCTTGCTTTAATCGATCGTCTCTTTCTTCATCCGTTAAGAATAGATCGTGGTATGTTTGAAATAGATCGTATCTTTGTGTGTCCTGTAGTGTTTCACCTCCAAAAAGAACCTTTAGTCTGGAAACAAGGTTACTACCCACATTATTCACAAGGGTGTTATTTTCATGCCCCTCAACATTCAAGTTAAATACCAGAGATACACTTCCGGGAACAATAACTAAATTCTCGGTAAGTTTTGGAATATTTATATATAGTGTTTCTCCAGGATTGGCTGATGAAGGATTTAGTGTAATTCTGTTCAATATTGATTCCTCTTTCAAACCCAGTGGTACTCTCGGAATCCTGTTTGGGTTAATTTTTTCAGGCACGTTTGTCATATTAATTTATAAGATACTTTGGTTAATCTTTAAATGAGTAGCGAAAAAATATCATCAAATAGGGCGAAGGTCTTCGAGCGTATATATTATTCAACTGAAGGATATTGGAAAGGATATGCTGCGATTCCTAAATTAGCTGAAAAAGCTAATCGGGCAAAGCCCTCCCACGAAGTGAAAGTAAGTGAAAATGAAGCAAAACAATGGTTAGAGAAACAAGCAATATGGCAAATATATCTTCCAACTCCAAAATATATACCTAGACCGCACTGGGTGGTGGATAAACCTAATCATATTCACCAAGCAGATTTATTATTTTTACCGCATGATAGAGTTGGAAGAAAAACATATAAATATGCATTAGTTGTTGTTGATGTGGCAAGTAGATACAAAGATGCTGAAGCATTAACCTCAAAAGAAAGTCGAGAGATATCCAAAGCTTTTACAAAAATATATTCTAGAAGATTGAAATATCCTAAAACATTAATGGTTGATCCTGGAAAGGAATTTATGGGAGAGGTTTCAAAACTTATGAATTACCATAATGTGAAAATACAAAGAAGTGAAGCTGGCAACCATAGAGCCCAAGCGTTTGTGGAAAGAGCAAATAGGACATTAAGTGAAAAATTATTTAGCCATCAATATGCTCAAGAAATGATTAGTGATAAAAGGTCAAGAGTATGGGTAAAAAGATTACCTGATATTCTAAAAACTTTGAATAATACACCAACTAGAATAACCGGTAAAGAACCCGAGGGTGCTATAAAAATGAAAGGGGTTGATATCAAACCTAAAAGTTATAAGAGAGTTGTCGGTTTTGATGAAGTTAGATTACCAATTGAGGTAAGTGTTAGATATTTATTATCTCCGGGTGAGCTTGAGGGTGGTGAAAAAAGACGAGCCACAGATCCTATTTGGAGCATAAAAGTTTATTATATTTCCGGAAGTAAGGTTTCTCCTAATCAACCGGTTTTATATTTTTTACAAGACGGGCCAAGACGAGGTTTTGTAAGGGAGGAGATTCAAGTTGTACCTTATGATACTGAGTTACCGCCAGATTCTGTTTTGAAAATGATTTCCGCGTAGCGGGGAGGTCTTCGACCGTTTTAATAAAGGGGGTATGTGTGAATTCCATCCTCATCAACCCTTCTTTTATCATAATACCCATTCAATCCTTTTTTAATTTGGGTATATGTCACAATTTGGTTGCCATTAACTCTAAATCCTGTGTTTTGTGCCATATCAATTGACCCTTTCAAAGCCGACATGTATCTATCCCAGGTCATTTCGTTTTGCCTATGAATTGTACCTTTACAACTATACTTTACTTTTCCATTCTCATCCTCCGCGTAATAACATTTTGATGAAAGTGCAATCATTCTAATACCATCAAACTCCAACTTGAACAGTCCTGGGGTCTTGTCGTTATATTTCGAGATTGAAAGGAATTTTTCTTTTCCTCCATTAAAATATTCTTCTCTCATTTCGGGTTTTATAATATTATCAAAGTTTTTATCCGAAATTGCCATGTACATAGAATCAGTATCCATTTGTATCAATTCAAAATCCTTTCTATCTACATATTTATCAACAAAATCGTAATAAAATTCCAACATCCGAAGTTTGGCTAGCTGATACACCGCGATACCGCATTGATAGGGCCTGTCTATTTTTATTTGCCGTTTTCTTTTTACTATTTCATATGTTTCGTTTATTTCTGTAAGGTCTTCAAAAAATGGGGACCTTAATGCTTTATCAACCTCACTTTCATCCTGGGTATACCTTGTATTCTTGTGTTTTTCCTTATCTTCTATCATTTTCCCATAGAATGCATTTCCTTTTAATTTGTAAGTGTCACCCAATTCTTTACAACCTTTATACTTTGGTTTTAATTTTTCAAGAAATACTTGAATCCTTTGGTCCGGAGGGGTAGTGTCTTTGCTCTCTTCAATAATTTTTAATATATCAGGGAATTGGTTTAATTCATTAGTAAGGTTTACGACATCATCTATTTTGTTTTCATCAAAAGCTTTACTTAATTTTTCCAGCATAACCTCTATATCACCATCTCTTCTTGCGTCGGACACCTCTTTTGGGAACCATTCAAAAGGTCTTCCAGGTTCATACTTCAAAATATTATGAATAGCTGTAACCTTCAAACCATGCTCAAGAAGCCATTTTATTATAGGTGTATATAACAATATCTTTTTTGTCTTGGTAACCCCCAGTAATTTTTTATTATCTTTTAGGTGTTTTCTACCTGTAGCTTTTTGGTATTCTTTCATGTTTTCAGGTACCAAATCTTCTGGAACGCTATCTACAACAAATAGGGGTGAGAACTCTTCAAACTTTTCTTTTAGGTGATCGGGCACATGGATATCAACTTGGCAAAAACCGAAAAGCTTACCATCAAGAATATCTTTGCAAATTTTCGTAACAGTTTCTGTATCTGATGGGTTTTTTACCTCAATACATTCTTCTTTACCGCATGGCATTTCTTGCCCCGCAGCGAAAAGATATAAGGCATTTGCATCATAACCAACAATTCTTACACAATTTTTTGAAAATTTATATTTATGAGAGCGAATCTTTGTTTTTTCCGCCTCTGCATATCTCATAAATATTATACTAGGCCCCCCAACCATACCAGTTTTCAATAGTTTATAAATCTTGTTTTTATCGCATGTTTTACAATCTTTCATTTTCTGGTGGCATTTTTTGCAAAACTCGTTATTACAAGATTTATTGCATCTATGAATGCAGTATTGGCCTGGGGCATATAATTCAGGATCACCTTTCTTTTTCATTTTTTGATATTTATTTAGAACGTAGATCATTGAGACGCCTGGGATTGATACAGCATCTTTTAATATATCGATTTTGTCGGGATAATATTGTGCTCGTGTTTTTTCCAAAGCTTCTTTGAAAGGTATAACATCGTGAACATTATACTCTTTCAACCAGTCCATCATTGTAACACAGCCTCTCTTTTCGAATTCAATCAAATATTCTTCATATTCTTTTACTGTAATATTTTCTTGTTTCAAACTTGAGTAAAAGTCTTCATGTTTTACTGTCCCAACTTTAGAAAGCTTATCATAACTATCCAACCATTCATAGGGAAATACAAGTTTTTTAGCTTCACAGTTGTTTGCTTTGCACCACTTATCAAAAGAAAGTCCTGGCGCCAAGTAGGACATCACATCCAAGAATTTGAAATGGGGGGTTGTCAAAAACATATATTTATTCGCATTTCTTGCGACAAAAATATCCTTTGTTTTATCAGTCATGTTTTTTACAAAATATCTTTTAATCATATTGATATCATACTTTCCACTATTGAACCCTAAAACAGGAACTTGATTACACCATCTTTCATACTCTTCTAAAACTTTCTTTGGGATAGAATCTTGGTCAGGTAATGGATATTCTTTTTTAACCTTTTCAACAATCTTTTTTCTTCTTTTTTCTAAATTTTCAACAAATTCTTTTACAAGATCATCAGGATTTGAATTTATAATACATGTAGGTTCTTTTTCAAGAGTGTCATGTATTGCAACGCTAACTGGTATATGTGTTTGGTTAAAAGATAAATCATCAGTAATATGTTTAAATTCTTTTTGTAATATTGCCTCAAAATCATAATCAATAAAATCTGGGTACGGTATAAATTTCTTTTTTAAATTATCATATATTGATTGAGAATATATATTATATTTTAGTGATTGTAATACTTCATCACACTCCCAAACAGACACTAAATTATATCCCAAAGATTTGGTTACGCTTTCCTTTCTCATAGTTTCGTTGTATTTAATTTCATCATTACTTGAACAGGGGCATCCATGCCATTTACAACCATGGAACTCAAAAACAGTATTTGTCTCAGGTTCGTATCCGTCCACCAAAAAAAGCTCTTTTTCGCCATACTTAACGCATCTTTCACCACCATGGCCACATAGAGCATGATGAATATGTTTACCTATTTTACTGGCCTGTAATTCAATCCATATACAACCTAAATAACTATATTGGGTATTACCACCATAAAAAACTTTTTCAGAACTATTGGGGATGTGTTTTATCTTTTTACCGGTGCATATTACTTGTGTTTTTCCTCCTTTACAACTTTTATTTTTTACATGGTCACCAAGATAGTCATGACGGTTAAATATTTGTTTACATCCTGAACATTCCCATTTTTTGGTTAGCATCTCTATATCCTTTATGAAAAAACAGTGGCCGTCATAAATTCCAATAACTAAACTGGGTAATTTATCTTTAAACTGCCCTTTACCAAAAATTAGTTTCCAAATTTCATTGTTTTCTTTTTCTTTTTGTTCGTAAACTCGAATATTAATAGAAAACATTTTTGCAATTTTCTCAAAATCAACAAGTTTTGTCGGTTTAACTTCTGAGGTTTTCATTTTTTGGTTATTATAAAAATCTCTGGCCAATTTCAGCGCTAGTTTTTCTATGTATTTCTCAGGTCTTTCTTTACCATCAATAATGTTCAATTTAATAGCCAGGCACCTCCAAAAGCACATATTATCATCCTTTCCATCTACAGCGTAAAGACATTTTTTATTACGAAGATGGTCTGGTAATTTTCCACACCCAATTAGAGGTTCGTTACTGCGAATAACTTTTACTTTTACCTCTGAAAAAACAACACTTCCCTCATGAACACCTTTCTTATCAATTTTTTTTGACGGGGGTAAGTATGCTCTAGTCCAAGCAATACCTTCCAAACTCAATCTTTGTCCTTCACACCTCTCAATATAATCTTTTATTTCTGAAAGCATTGTAAAAGACCCCTCACCCCTAAATGTATGGGCATAATAAATTATTTCCCCCCTTCCTTTATTAATTAAACAACTAAAACTGATAACAATTCTTGAACGCATTTCTATTTGAGGTTCCAATTTATTATAAATAATTTCTGATAAATCATTATCTAGATCTCTCCTAATTTGAAAAATATTTTCATTTCTTTCGTTGATATTTTGAAGGATTTCTCCATTTTCAGGAGGTCTTATTGGAAATATTCTAAGGGTTGTTGTTCTGTGACGTTTGGTTTTTTTGTCTTTTTTCCTCAATTCATCTCTCACACTATCAGATATATTTACACCTCTTATAGGTTTATTTTGTTTGTTATTAGTAAGTTTTATGATATTTTCATTAATTAATTCTGCAAGCTTTTTTGAAAACTCGTCTTTATCCATCACCCTAAATGAATAATTTTTCCAATTAAAAATTTTGTTTGATCTTTTTTTAGGTTTTATAAAAGTAGGTGCGAGTTTTCTTTTTGTTTTAGGTTTGGCCCCCTCCTTTTCATAATTTCTTTCTTGACTTTTTTCCCTATGATACTTTTTTTGTTTCTTACGAGATTTTACATTGTTCTTAATTTTTTCCCATTCTTCATCTTCTCGTTCTAGTGTATTATTTTTAACATTATTTCTAGGAATTGGAAGTGGTTTATTTGGTTGGTTTTCTGGACGCACTGGTGTATTAATTAACGATTGAACAATTTCTTGAATATTATTTATGATTTCTATAATATTATCCCTGACTTCAGGAATATTCCACAACGCCTCAATAAGTGGTTCTTTATTTATTCTATACCATTTTTCAATATTATAC
>OX453274.1:24070777-24290777 GCA_949710005.1 Ricordea florida | reverse complement strand
GCAGTTTGGCGTAGTTGCGCGTCACCCCAACACATATCTCGGTGCTCCTTACACCCACGAAGAGCGAAGTGGATCGTTTTGTTGAATCAAATTGTATTCAGCAGAGCCCCAGGAGTCGACGTTCCTAACAATTTTTTGTCATACAGAAGTTTTATTTCCTCTTCTGTGAGAGCAACCGAAGCATAAGGTTTGTTTCTTTTTCCTTTCTGTTTGAGATCCTTTTGTTTTGATTAAGAAGCTTTGCGTGCCTGTTCAAACTCGGAGTCTTTCAAAATACTAAATCCGTAATTCTTCTTTTTTAAATACCGTTCAAAACTGGCCATCAAAGAGCATAAAGAGCTGGGTTCATAGTCTTCGTTGCTGTCTTTCTTTCGAACCGTAATGATAAATTCAGCGACGTGTGCATTCAGCTTCTTCGAGGGAATTTTTTCTATAAATCTTGACTCGTTCCTCAACTCAGAAATTCCTCAAGTAAAGCAAAATTCTGATGAGTTTTCTTTCATATAATTTTGGTTTTCTAGGTCCTCGTTAAATTTTTTTTACTGAATTAATGTCTGCAAACCTTTCAGCCATGATTCTGGTAAAGCAGGGAACGTTGCAAACATTCACTCGCAATTCTGACTTCGCATGGCAGCCCCGAAAGGCGGGAAAATCGATACGAATTTTCTCACTTCTTCAGACTTCTGATTGGTCATACGATATTTTTCACTAGTGAGAAAAATCGTTTGACCAATGGGATTACTTCTTGTCAAAGAGAGACGGTTACTTTGCACTGAGTAAATATCAGTACTTCAGATAATATTTATTCGGAATAAAATAACCAAGAAAACCGCAACGAGTAAACGATTTACCAAAACAAAATAATTATGCAATGAAAGTACTGATGCGTATTGTTCGATCTAGCATTGGGTTGGCGCTGTTGCATACATTGTACGAATTTCATAAACTGCTTTTGTATAAATCCCATACTCGTCCTTCTTTTCTTCAGCAAACTTAATATTCGCCCGGTCCGGAATTTCTGGCTATGAGCTCTAATCAAAAACTGAACCAAACTAGACTAGTGTTTCGTGACCAGTAACCTGTGACCTGCTAACCTATTAAATGCGTTTCTTTCACTATTCTTAAATTGTGGTCTATTTCACTACTGTGTGCAGCGAGGCCTGCGTGCATAGGTTGTTCTGTAATGTTGCATAGGTCGCATGTTTATTGGTGTTATTATGCACTCGGTTTGACAAATCAGACCTTGTGTCATGTCTGTTTTATTTTATGAACTTAGAAAAGACTGATCGTGAAAGAATGTCACACGTCATACTCACCACCAACTACTAGAGAAACGCGTACAACAGCCGTAAATTCAATTCCATTGTCTGCTGTACAAAGGTATGCAGAACCGTTGTTATTTACTCTTACTGGATTAAAATGTAGCATTCCATTAGAGCCAATCCTTTCTCCGCTTGTTTTGGTCCAATAAACTCCTGGTGTGGGATTGCCAGTTGCAACGCACGGAATAGTAACATTGGTACCTGTTCGAAGCGCGATTTTTTCCTTCTTAGGAGACGTAATTATGGGAGGATCTGAAAACAAATGTGTTCCATCGTCAGATCAATTGAAGTGTGCCCAGGGTTGTGCATTACTTCTAATGACCTTTCTCAATTTTGGAAAATGTGTCTTTAGATTTCCTGTGGCATGAAATTCTGCGCAGGACTAGCTAAACTGATAGTCACAAGGTAAAGCCAAGACCCAAATTAAAGCAGTGAATTGACCCATTTCAGATGTGACGTCGAACACGTGACTTATCGAACTGGAGGACAAGCTTGTAAACAAATCGCAGGTGTGTCTGTGGCGTTATGGTGAACTTCTGTGCTGTTTTTGGCTGTTCCAGTCGTTCAAACAGAGAAAAGGACAAAGGCTGTAACCGTCTTCCCGCGATAGTCACAAGATTGAACCCAAAAAAGCAAGCTTTGAGCATCGAACGTCGAGCGACTTGGCTCGCTAGGATTCGAAGGGAAGATCTTGCTGCTGATCCCGGGGACTTTGTAAGAGTTTGCAGTGACCATTTCATATCAGGTAGGTAGCGCACTGCATGTTTTAGTGTTTTGGTCCTCGAGCTACAATGATCACTTTCTTGTCGATTTCGTGAAACGTACGTATAAGTTATTGATGCTGAACACGCCTTCCCTTAGCTTATGGTTTTGTCCTTACAGAAGTTTTTCATTGCCTCATTTTCTTGGGAAAACCTGCTTCAATTTACGACACGACTAACCCAGATTAGGCACCTAGTCAGAAACTTGGGTATAATTACCAAGGTGTTTCAGAATCAAGTCAGAAAAGACATGAACGATCGAAAGAAAGGGTTGAAAAGCGAAGAAGGAGTGACTGTGCTAGTGCCCTACTTGAATTGTCCAATCAATCCACTGAACAGATGTCACATTCAAATGCTTTACCTGATGTTGAGGAGTACAGGAGCAAAGATTGCCAGACCGAAGTTACTAATGAGTACATCACTGGATTGGAGGAGGAAAATTCTTTCCTCAAGGAACAGTTAAAATTAAACTCACTAAATGAAGATTCATTTAGAGAGAACAATGACAAGGTTTTGTTTTACACTGGCCTTCCAAATTGGTCACTATTGCTGTGTGTATTTAATTTTATAAATAATTCAAGTCTAGAATTAAAATCATAATAATAATAATTTAACATTTATATTGCGCAAAATACATGTGAATATGATCAAATGCGCAAATAAATTTTAAGTCCTTTTCGGAAATTTTTGTTGGGTTTAATTCGCATGAGATTAAATTTGTCAGGGAGGGACTTAGGGTACAGGTTTGGGGGCATCAGTGAGGCAACTGTATCCCGTACATTTCTTCAAGTGGTAGATGTGCTTTATGTCAGGCTGAAACCTTTGATCATCGGGCCGGACAGGGATGCCCTTCAGAAGACCCTTCCAATGGACTTTCGTAAACATTGTCCAAACTGTGTTGTCATTATTGACTGTTTTGAAATTTTCCTGGACCGCCCTTTGAATCCCTTGCAAGAGCCCAAACATTTTCATCATATAAACACCATAATACTGTCAAGTATCTTATAGGTATCACCCCTCAAGATACTGTAAGCTTCATTTCTGAAGGGTGGGGTGGGAGAGTCAGTGATAAACACCTTACTGAGAATAGTGGCTTCTTGATAACCTTACCCCAGGAGATGTTATTCTGGCAGACAGGGGTTTTGACATTCAAGAATCAGTGCATGGGATTATTTTGTTCAACTATCAAGATCCCTGCATTCACTAAGGGGAAAAAACAGCTAAGTGGTATTGAAGTGGAGTAAACCCGCAGAATTGCTAATGTTAGAATTCATGTAGAGCGGGGTATTGGGAATATCCGAAAGAAGTACAGTATTCTAAGTGCAACTCAACCCATTGACTTTGTAACTGTTAGAAACGGGGATGTAACTACCCTCGATAAGATTGTGACATGCTGTTGTGCACTTGTTAATCTGTGTGACTCCGTTGTGCCATTTGAATAGACAGTTTTAATTCTGAGAAATCTGCTTCTTCCTTTTCAAGTAGAGTTGGATAGTCAGCATCAGCAAGACTTTCATCAAACAAACTTGATAGCACGACTGGTAGTTCTGTATTCAGGGATTTAGGTACATATAAGTCAGAGTGAGTAGGAATGAGGGACAACAAAGCTGGTTTAGAAGGGCAATTCTTGATGGAATTAAACAACTCAGTTAGCTCAGTCTCTGAAGGGACTGGAACTGATGACTGCTTGACTGTAGCATTTGAAGAGGAGATCTTGGAGAACTGAATATCCTTTACTCTGGAATATGGTACAGATTTCACCGCTGACGGCAGCACCCAATAGGCCTTTTTTTCAGTTACTGTTAGAGAATCCCGTCGCTGGCATCCAGCTTCGATGGCCCACAGAAGTGAAGCCACATGTGAGCAGCTCTCGCCAAGGCCAGCCATACAGTCACAGTGGGCATAAAGCACTTTCCCGGACTTTTCACACACGACCCAGGGAGTAAGAGGCTTTTCAGACATCCTCTGAGAATGATTAACCTAAAAATGAAACATTATAGTAAATATAACCTTAAATATAACGATCAGCGATCGATCGGACGATAAACCAAAACAGATGCGAGACAAAAACATGAACAAACAAAACAGCAATGGCTTCCTCAACCTTACCTTCGCGATTAAGAGGCGATTTTCGCCAAACGCCTTGCTAAATACTTCTCGAACCCAACCATTCGCAAAATTTTGGTAGCAATCTAAGCTCTTGTAGTTCATCAGTTGATCTTGAGTGTATGGACTCGACGAAAATAATAGATACCTTCCCACATGGATGTACGTTACATCTGGCCAAGAATCCACATCATCCATCCACTCGTTTCGCGGAATTTCATAGGGATCTTGTCCACCTATATCTGCTAATTTATCTAAATATCGTTCTTTCGTTTCCTTAAGCTGTATCCCTTCAAAATAGCCAGGAAGAGCCCTCGCTTTGTCTTCTGTTTTACCGCCATTTCGTAAACAAACGTGAAAGGTTGTCCTCCAGTTCGCAAGGTCACGTGACGTGATGTCACATCCGAAATGGGTCTATACAGTAATGTTACGATTAAGACCCTAACGTACCGTTTACAATGAGTAAAATACTCTCACTTGAGTCGATGCACTCATTACTTGCTTCACATATGTATTCCCTTGCATCAGTTCGGCTAATGCGGTTCAAGGTACAATTTTTTTAGGTCTGGTAACATTACGGTCTCTTTTACTCCACATTGACTTAGAAATGTTCAGAGAGTTTCGCTAAAGCCTTGCCACACATTTGACTGTTGGTAATGAGTAAGTAAGTAAGCAATCTCAATACGACTTCAATTTTGTGAGGCAAAATGGTAAAATTCCTGACTAACAGGTAAATTTGGGGCAGTCCCGGATCCTCAACAAAAAGAAACGGTGTGAAGCTGAAGGGATACACAAAAAAAGGGTATGAAAATACAGGGCTTATGGCCGGGTGTATCTAATTTGGCTTATTATGCATCCTCTGCGTCTATCTCATGAATTTTCCTTCTGTACTTTTTATGGTCTATTTAGAGTTTAGCTGAGCAATTAACAAAGGATTTTATTTGGCTTCAGTAATGTTCTGTTCTTACTGTTCTAACCCTTGACACAAATATCTCAAAAAAGGGCCCAAATATGGTTCTGGAAATTCTCAAAAGCCCTTAATATCTGGTAAGACTTCCTAAATATCTCATGAAATGCTCCAAATATCTGCATTTAGTATGTACTAAAACAGTGGATAGCGTTTAAGGAGGGATCTGATTGGCTAGTCAACCTCCGAATATGCTTTCCTATTTACCTCCGAGCAACTCGCGAGTTTCTCGCTCCCTTGCGTAAATGTCGAAAAATATTACGTCTCGGTTTGCATCCGTGATAAAGAAAGAAATCATCCAAATTAACAACGAAGAAGTCCCTGAAAACACAAAGAAAGTGACTTCGTATTTGACGTAGAAAAATGCTTAGGTCACGTGACTACCTAATGTGGAGGTTTTTGTCGACAACGGGGAATATTTGTACTAGTTTGTAAGGGTCGAAATTCCTCTTAGAAATCGCTGTCAAGTTTCAATAAATGGTTAACTCGAGACCATAATGGTAACAGAGCGAAGTTCCAGTTGTGGAAATTCGCCGAAGCTGCGAAAATGCCGTTGAATACGAAAAAGAAGCGCCGCGAAAGAGCGAAGGCCATAGACGATGCAGTGGCAAGCAACCGTGAAATAAGAGCTTCGAGGAAGAAACTCGACGAAGCCCAAGAGAATGTTAATCCCAAGCTAGGCAGTAGTGTTGAGAAAACAAGCTTAGAGCTAAAAGAGATCAGGGAAGTGTGTACAAGAATATTTGGATGCTATCAAGGAGGAATTATCGAGTCAAGCGTCGGGCTTTTCCGGGAAATTACGCAGTTTGCATTCACAAGAAACAAAAGCTCCCCAACGCGTGACCGAGACCGAGGAGCGATAACGCGAAAAGGAAGACTTTGTCAAGCGTGCACGAGAAAAAATGGAAGAAGATTACGCCTGTCGTCAAATAGAAATGGAAGCCGAGGTTAGAGAATCAAAGGAGGAATTAGCCAGCGCAAAAGGAGATTGCGAAAAGAAATATTTGAAGCTGGAAGGTGCCATAGACGAGGAGCTTGAGTTGTCGCCTCCAAGCCCGCCAAAAAGGGATGTTGGAAGAGGAAGAAAAGACCAATGACGAATCACCGAAATATGAGCTCGGGAAGGACATGTGGAAACAATTAACAAGGGTTTCTATTCCCGTATTTAACGGAGACAAGAGGTCCTATAGTAATTGGAAGGCAGCTTTTATGGCTTGTGTTGACAAAGCGCCGGCCACCGCGGAGTACAAATTGTTGCAATTAAAGAAGTACCTATCTGGAGAAACGTTGGTAGCAGTTGAGAGCTTAGGACATTCAGCCGAGGCTTATCAAGTAGCTAAGAGCAGATTGGAGAGAAAATTCGGCGGTCAACGTCGTCAAATCAATTTGCACTTGGAGGAATTACACCAGTTTCGACCAATTCGCCCTGGAAACGCCAAGGATGTAGACAGGTTGGCTGACTTACTGGATATGATTTCATAAATCTAAAAGAGGCTGGAAGAAAAAGGAGCTTAGCAATGGGTCCTTATCCATGAAGATTTAAAGAAGATGACCTGTAAAATGCTTGCTAATTACAATGGATGAGTGTGTAAGCAGAGAAGATTGAAATGTGTTGAGACACTTCGTGAGTGGATCATACAAGAAGCGGAGTTCCAAACTGTTGCAACAGAGACACTATGTGGGCTGACTGGAAAACGACGATACGGCTCACACACACTCTTTGCTCAAACGGGTCAGGAAAGCCAGCTAGCACAAGGTGCCCAGTATGTAAGAAAGAGGATCATCCAACGGGAAGGTGTCAAGAGTTCATGAAGATAGATGTACAAAGTCGTTGGCAGAAAGCTAAACAACTGAGAATGTGCTACCGATGCCTGGGAAGAAAACCACAGAGGAGGGCAGTGCTCACAGAAAAGTCAATGTGGTATTGATGGCTGTCAAAAAGCACACAACCGGGCCCTGCATGGGGGTCAGTTCGTCAATAGTGGAAGTGCTAGCGATTCACTAGTCCAAGAGCCAGAGAGGAGCTTATCTTTGAATTTGGGCATGAATGCACGCAGGTCTGGCACAGCGTGGGAGCGAAGTACCCTTTCTGAGCACTCCCTGACAACAACCATGGTAACCTCCAAAGCTCCAGAGCCAGTAGGGGAACTCGGCTTGCGTACAGTGCAGGTGGTGGTGGCCATGGTTAGCGGAGAATGGTAACAAACGCCTTACCAGATAGAAGCACGAAGACCTACATCAACTGCGATATGGCTGCTGAGCTCGGATTAGAGGGGAGTACACAGAGGATTACACTCAATGAGTTGAATGGCGAGGACGATTCCTTTGAAACCATGCCAGTTGAGTTTGACCAACAAATTATTGATGGGACGACTTGTGCTAGAATTTCGGTATTTACAGCAACACGAGTAACTAAAAAGATGCGACAAGTTAACTGGAAAGGGCAATCAGCAAACTGGAAGCACCTGTAAGGCATCAAGTTCCCAAGTCTTGGCCCTCGGCCAATCCTTGACATGTTGATTGGCATAGACTATGCTGAGTTTTATTATTCTATTAGAGATGTCCGTGGCCAAACTGTATAGCCTGTGGCTCGACTGAGAGCTTTAGGCTGGACTGGTATTGGTTCACTTAGCCTGATAGGGAGCAACGTGCCGCAGACGAATTTGAACATGGTCTATTTCGTTCACCATCAAGAGAAGAAATTGAGCTCTGTACTGCAGAAATTTTGGGAGGTGACATCATCTGGGTCAGTTACAGAAAGGGGAATGCTGAAGGAAGAGGAAGAGTCGGCGATAAAAGCATTTGAGAGCTCAGTGGAGTTCAGAAGGGAGCGATATAAAGTAGACATGCACATGGAAACCAGATGCCCAAAGCAAACAACTATGAGATGGCAGTGAACCGGTTGGTGAGCACAGAAAAGAGACTTCTGAAGGATTCTCAGCTGGCTGGGGCGTATTCAGATGTTATCAGCACATACTTACAGAAGGGCTACGTTACCAAAGTGACACACCCTTACACAGAAGAGAAAGCCTGGTATCTCCCACACTTCGCAATTGTCAGACCTGAAAAGACATCTGCAAAGACTAGAGTGGTTTTTGATGCCTCTGCAAAATTTGATGGACTGTTATTGTATGACGTCATATGTCAAGAACCAAAACTCCAAAAGAATATCTTTGATGTCCGGCTCCGTTTTCGAAAGGTTTCCAGTAGCGCTGGTCTATGACATTGCATAGATGTATCTTAGAATTGGAATATCACAATCAAGCAGACCATTCCACCGTTTTCTGTTGAGGGACCTAGATCCAAATGTGAATCAGTTCAATAGCCTTGTCTTAGTTAACTCGTGTCCATATCAAGCACAATTTGTTTGTTAGAAGCATGCAAGGGAAAGTCAAGAGCACTACGCAAAAGCTGCAGAAACAATTTTGAAGTTCACATACATGGATGACAGCATGGATTCTTCCCCTAGCGAAGAGGAGTGCAGGGAGCTTAACGAGGAACTGTAAGCAACGTGGGGGTCCGCAAGTATGCATGCCAGAAAGTGGCTTTCCAACTCAGAGAAAGTACTTGAGAAGATAACTGAAGAAGACCAGGCTGCAGAAGTAGACTTAGACAAAGGAAATTAAGCGTCAGTGAAGACGCTTGGTGTGTTTTCGTTAGCTAAAGAAGATGTGTTCACTTACAAAGTAAATCTACCAGATGAGAAGTTTCAATTGACCAAGCAAAATTTCCGTCAGAAGATAGCCATGCTGTTTGATGCAATTGGATTTCTGGTGCCGTATGTAATCCGAGCAAAGATTTTACTGCAAGAGATGTGGACCTCAGGGTTAGACTGGGACGAACCACTGGACCAGAGCCAGGCTAGAAAGACCAAGAAATGGTTTGACGAGCTGGCAGAGTTGTCAGATATGCAAGTGCCTTGTTGCCTACAGCTGAAGTCAGATGTTGAGAAAGTCACCTTGCAAACCTTCACAAATGCGTCAGAGAATGCGTATGGTGCAGCTACTGCGTATACCAGATACCAGTACAAGGATGGTACAGTATCAACTAACCTAGCAGCCTCCAAGACTCGAGTGGCACCACTATCAGCTACAAGCGTTCAGAGACTCAAACGTATGGGAGCTGCTTTGGGGTTAAGATTGGCCCTGTACATAGCCAAGGTCCTTACAATTGGCCAGAGCCAACTCGCATTCTGGAGTGACAGCATGAATGTGCTGTGGTGGATACGAAGCCCCAGCCGCAGTTTCAGACCATTTGTAGCAAACCGAAATACACAATTCAAGCGGTCCCACTCAGTGGCGTCATGTTAGCACACGCCAGAACCCTGCTGACCTGCCAAGCAGAAGAACTTTTGTGGCTAAGTTAAGGAGAAATGAGATGTGGTTTAAGGGTCCAGATCTCTTGAGTATGCCCGAAGACTCGTGGCCTAAAACGAACTTTTGAGGTAACTCCGGAAGCAACCCTTGAAGTCCGTAAGTAAGTGAGAGCAACATTTTATGGGCCAGACAAAGAATCAGTATTGATCGCGCTGACCCCACAAGCAACTTGGCGTTTACAGCCCAACCGATATTCAAGCTGAACCAGACTAATGAGAGTTAGAGCATGGGTGGAGCGATTCGTGAACAACTGCAGAAGGCCTCCAAAGGAGAGAGCCGAGGTACTGGAGAACTTATGGGTCAAGAGATTGCAGATGCAGAAATCGACATTATTAAAGAGGCGCAACAAGAAGCCTCCCGAGAAGAATACAAGGCATTGGCTGATTTCAAGTCTATTCCACAAAGCAGCAAGTAGTTGAGTTTCTACCCTATCCTAAACGAAGATAGTCTACTTCGGTCAGATGGAAGACTGCGGTATGCGGACTACTTGCCTTTTGGTACTAGATTCCCAGTCATTCTGCCAGGAAGAGTGGACTGACCAGACTAATCGTGAAGTCCTGCAATGTAAGAACCAACTATGCCGCAGGAACCAATCACAAACTGTAAGCCAGATTCTGAATCATGCAAGATAGAGAGGAGACTCGTGACTTCGGAAAAAAGTGCTGTGAGTGTCCAAAAAGGCAAAGGAAAAGGCTGCCAAACAGGTAATGGCCCCTCCACCAAACATTCCACCGTTTGTAACTGTTCAAGGGTAAGGCAAGAAGACAGCTGAACGATACCTTTGTTTATTTACCTACGTAACGTCAAGGGCTGTTCACCTAGAATTGGCTTATGGGTTGGATACAGATTCCTTCAGCATCGGAGAGGGCTTCCAGAAGGGATGATTTCTGATAATGGAAGTAATTTTGTGGGTGCGCAAAGAGAGCTGAGGGAACTTGTCGACAAACTGGTTCGACACAAAATTGAAGAATCAGCTGCAAACAAAGGAATCAAGTGGCATTTCAACATTCCGTGGGCACCTCATTTTGGTGGGGTGCATGAGACAATGGTTACGTCGGCGAAGAGAGCAATCTATGCCATATTGGGAGCTGCAGATGTAACTGATGAAGAGCTTGTGACAGCATTTACGGGTGCTGAGGCACTCATAAATTCCCGACCTTTAACCTATCAGTCTGCCAATCCCTCAGACGACACACCTGTTACACCGAATCATTTTCTGATTGGACAGGTAGGAGGCCAATTTGCTCCTGAATCAGTTGACGGTGGCCATTTCAATCCCAAGAAGCGATGGTGGCAGGTACAAAAGTTATGGCGCCATTTTTGGAACCGGTTGCTGCGAGAGTGGTTACCAACCTTGAACCGTCTGCCTAAGTGGCAAAAGGAGACGAAAGACATCCAAGTTAATGATGTAGTCCTAGTGGTGGCACCAGACACACCCCGTGGGCATTGGCCACTCAGTAGAGTCTTGGCAGTCTTTCCAGTAAAGGACAAGCACATGAGAGCTGTTAAAGTCAGGGTCGGCAGTAAAGAATTGATGAGACCGATCACCAGAATTTGCCCCATGGACCTCCTTGCAGAGGATGTAGCAGAAAAATAAGAGAACGATAGCGAACTTTAAGAGGACTAGAACGTTAGAGAGCTGTTAAGATAAAAGCACATGGAACTCCTGTTGATAGATCGATGAGCCACTGGCCCATCGAGGAGGGGGAGTTTGATGTGAAGGACATTTCGTGCCTTCTTATTTTACGTAAAAAACTGGTTAGGTCACGTGACTACCTGGTGCTGAGTTTATGGTCGACCACGAGGAATACTTCTACTAGTTCGTTAGGCTCGAAATCTCTCTTAGAAATCGTTGTCAAGTTTCAACAAATGGTTTACTCGAGACCAATTGCTGCTTGTCGTTCTTCTTCGTGAGCTCTTGAGCGTTGAGGATTTCATCTTCGCTTTCTGTTATGGAACCTCCGTCTTCCTCTAGTTGTTGTTTAAGGAGGAATTCTTCCTCGTATTTGCTCAGTTCGCATGTTTCCACTGTTTCGTAGCCTCCGCCTTTTAAACGGCCTTCGGCTGTTTAATAGTGTAGAAACCGGAAATTGTGTCTTAAAGAAAATCAACCGGAAGTGTGTAAAGTTAGCTCTCACGTGGTACAGGCCTGTGCTTTTACTGAAAAATCGCGACGGAATAAAGATATCGATTGTGTTAAAACAGAAATTGTCCTTGAGTGTGTTTTTTGCCGTTTTTCGCTTTTCTTCATGGTCCTTCGAGCCGGATTGGTTGTTTGAGTGGAAAAGATATGGAAGATGTGACACGACTGAGACGAAAGCGAGCAGCACATAGAACGTACGTGCAGAAGACGTTGAAAACAGTAGACGAACAGGACTACGATGGGTCAACAAAGGGAAAGTTAAAGGCGTAACGGAATATTCTCGACGAGAAGCTGGGAATTCTGAACGAATTGAGCACGAATATTTTGGATCAAGTCGATGGGGAAGAAATCGAGAAGGAAATCGAGGAGACAAGCGAGTTGAAATCGGAGATACAAGAAAGAATCGTCAACATTGAATTAGCGATAAGATCAGAAAGTTCAGAGAGCGAAGACGAAGAAGGCTCTGTCACGTCCATTAACTCGTCCAAGAAGTCTGGTAAAAGTCAAAGAAGTGCCAGGCGGATGACCCAAACAGTGAAGCTTCCGAAATTAGTGATGAAGAAATTTGGAGGAAACCACGTGGAGTTCCAATCGCTTTGGGATAGCTTTAATGCCAAAATTTTGGGATCTGGAATCACTGGGTGTGCTTCCCGAGAGTAAGGACACTGTACATGAAGACTTCCTGAGTAGAGTTCAGATGAAAAATGGGCGTTATGAAGTTTCGCTCCCATGGAAGGAAGGCCACCCCGTTTTACCTGATAACTACAGTCTGAGTTATTTTCGCTTGGCTTCACTGATCAGACGACTAAAGAAAACCCCAGATGTCTTGCACGAGTATGACAGGGTAATCAAGGATCAAGAATCAAGAAGAATTATAGAAGCTATTGGTGCGGAGGTCGCTCAGAAGACCCATTATTTACCCCACCGAGAAATCGTACGTATGGATAAGCAAACCACAAAGCTTCGAATAGTTTTTGATGCATCTGCCAAGAGTGCTGGTGCATCTCTGAATGACTGCGTGTTTGCTGGGCCACCTCTGTTACCGCTGATTGTCGACATCCTAATGAGATTCCGTTGTTTCAAGATTGCTCTAGTTGGAGATGTAGAGAAGGCTTTCCTGATGGTGGGAGTTAATGAATCAGACCGAGATGCATTGCGTTTCTTATGGTTGAAAGACCCCTTTGCTGACGCACCAGAGTTAGAAGTTAAGAGATTCACCCGACTGGTTTTCGGAGTGTCTTCCAGTCCGTTTTTGCTGAACGCTACGGTGAGATACCATATGAAGAAATATGAAGCCAGTGACCCTGAGTTTGTGAAGAAGTTTCTGGATGCCTTGTATGTAGATGACCTGTCAGCTGGGGAGCAGACTGTAGAGAAAACATACCAGTTGTTCCTGAAGTCGAAGTTGAGAATGTTGGAAGCTGGGTTCAATATGAGAAAGTGGTCCTCCAATTCAAGGGAACTCATCGAAAGAATTAAAGCGTCCGACTTAAGTAAAGAGGTTGAGTGCGCCAAGAGAACAGGTACCCTACAAGAAGACGACAGGACGTATACTAGTGTGACGCTGGGAGCCGATCATGAAGTTAATGAAGAAGAAGAGCACAAGGTATTAGGCGTCACGTGGAATCATAGAACAGACGAGCTGAGAATTGATCTTGGTCACATCATCAAATCCTCAAGAAATCTCCCACCTACAAAAAGAACCGTGCTTAACGTGACTGCTCGGGTTTATGACCCTCTAGGATGGATCTCACCAGTCCTAATTGATATGAAACTCCTATTTCAGAAGATCTGCAGAACAAAAGAAGGTTGGGACGAGGAGCTAACTCCTGTTTTGAGGAATCACTATGAAAGATGGATGTTGGAAATAGAGAACGTTGGCAACATCAGAATCCCAAGATGTTATTATTTTGGTAACGAGGAGTCTCTTTCGATACAGCTTCATGGATTCAGTGACGCATCTTCACGCGCCTATGCTGCAGCTGTGTACCTGGGTAGACTCCATGACAGTTTTCTATTGGATCGCGGGAGAGAATAAAGAATGGAAACAGTTTGTTCAGAACAGAGTTGTGGAGATTAGAAGCCTTGTCCACCCCGATTGCTGTAATTATTGTCAAAGCGAGGTCAATCCGGCAGACCTGCCTACAAGAGGGGTCAGAGCATCAGAACTGGTAGACAAGGACTTATGGTGGAGCGGGCCCTCATTCCTGAAGTTACCCGAAGATCAGTGGCCCAAGAGACACGACGCAAGTTCATTTGAAGTGAGTATCACTGACGCAGTGCAGAGTGAACTCAAAAAGGAGTCTTTGGTGACAAGTGTAAATCTCACAGCTGAGTCAAAGACAAATTTGACCGACTGCTTTGGTCTGGAACGTTTTGGCAACAGCAAGAAGTTGTTTCGAGTTACAGCGTACGTGATGCGCTTCATTTCAAGATTGAAAGAAAGGAGGAAGAATTCAAGGGCTGCCTCGAATCCCACGATCAAACCATTATCAGTCAGAGAATTAGAAGATGCTGAATCCGTCTGGGTACGAGAATTGCAGTTACCGGTGGTTTCTGGGGACAAGTTTGAGCAGCAGGGTGCGTCCCTTGGTCTGTTTTTAGATGATAATGGCGTGTACCGATGCGGAGGAAGATTGATGAATTCTAACTTGCCATACGACGCAAAGTATCCGACATTGTTGCCATCAAAAAACCATTTGACTTCGCTGATTATACAACATTGCTATGAGAAGGTGGAGCATCGTGGTATCAAGGACACCCTGACGGAACTCCGTACTCGTTTTTGGGTTTGCAAAGGAAGACAAGTGGTAAAGACGCAGCTTCAAGGTTGTACAGTTTGTCTAAAGATCCAGGGAAGGCCATTTAGTCCTCCAGCACCCCCTGACCTTCCGGATTTTAGAGTTGAGAAACGTTTTCCCTTCGCAAACACAGGAGTGGACTTTGCTGGACCGCTTTACGCCAAGAATGTGTTTCGAGGAGAGCCAAAGATGCACAAGGTCTATATAGCCTTGTATACTTGTGCTAGCACCAGGGCTGTCCATCTTGACATAGTCCCTGCCTTGGATGCGCAGTCTTTTCTCAGGAGTCTGAAGAGATTTTTTTCACGAAGAGGGGTGAATCGGTTGTTTATCTCTGACAACGGAAAGAACCTTACCAGTCAATGTGTTCAAGAGTTTGTTCGAGATTTGGGAGTTGAGTGGAAATTCAACTTGGCAAGATCCCCATGGTGGGGACGATTCTTTGAAAGAATGGTCCGTTGTACCAAAGCTTGCTTAAGGAAGATTCTTGGTTCGTGTAGGCTGACTTATGAAGAGTTGCTTACAGTCCTCACAGAAATAGAGGGTGTTCTGAACTCTAGGCCTCTTACTTATCTCTATTCTGACGAAATTGAAGAGCCTCTAACACCCTCACACCTGATGATAGGAAGAAGATTGTTGTCCAGTGATCCCTCCTTGATGACAGCAGAACATCCGATAGGCAGCAGTGCTAGTGATGTCACGAAAAGAGCCAAATATCTTCAATTACTTCTGGAACACTTCTGGAACCGCTGGCAGAAGGAATATTTAACAGAGTTGCGACAATTCCACCAGTACGCACTGCACAACAAAAGAACGCGTTCACCAAAGGACTTGGTCGTCGTCAAAGAAGGAGCTGTCGTGATTGTGAAAGAAGAAGGCTGTCCAAGGAGCACATGGAAATTGGGGCGTGTCAAGGAGCTTTTAAAGGGACAAGATGGCCAGGTACGTGGAGCACTAGTGAACACAGTTGGACGTCAGAACCATTTGAGCGAGATCAAGAGGCCCGTTCAACACTTAGTTCCAGTAGAGTGTACGTGAGTCAAGAGAATGTGCCGAAGAAGAAATCACAAGAAGAGGTATTCAACCCAAGAATGATACCGTCATTGTTAAGAATCAGTTTCGTTCCTGTTAACGTTCCCACATTGGTCCTTCGACCAATGGGTGGGGAGTGTGTAGAAACCGGAAATTGTGTCTTAAAGAAAATTAACCGGAAGTGTGTAAAGTTAGCTCTCACGTGGTACAGGCCTTTGCTTTTACTGAAAAATCGCGACGGAATAAAGATATCGATTGTGTTAAAACAGAAATTGTCCTTGAGTGTGTTTTTTGCCGCTTTTCGCTTTTCTTCAAATAGCTTGACTTCCGCCATAGAATACATCGGAATTGGTGCGTTGGCAAGACGGCTGCAGTTTTGATTCTTAAGCAGTCAGAGAATTTTGTGATGGTTGAGTTTATATACCCCGTTAGTCGTTATTTGGATCCACATTTTCCTGTATTTTCCGCTGTGCTATTGAGTGAACTGCTTTAAGTTTTTTATTTTGTTTTAACAAATCGTTCTGAAATAGCCTTAAATTCCTCCTGATTTTTTGATAAACCTTTTTAAAGCGTATTCGAGATTTCAACCATAAAATGATAAAAATATAACAAAAATCCGGCATAAAATCCACGAAGAGACACAAAAGATGTGACCATCTGTTACCTAAAATACTGTCTAGTTACCCATGATGCATTGCAAATAATTACGATCACGCATTCGACCAAAAACAGCAATTCAAGTTTTTTGCATTAATCCAATCGGCAAGAATTTAAAAAGGAAACATTCGTGAGCTTAAAATTTCTGTAACCACGAATTCAATTTTAAATTCGATGCTTTTGTCGGGCGTTTTTCCACAGCCTCGTTTTCATGTAGGGGCGCTATTTTTACTTTTTAAAGTCCCAAAATCTATGATAAGGCTGCGCTTTCAGAATTGCTATCACCAAAATTTAACAACAACTTAAGATGCTCTTTAAGTTGTCACACTTTTTCCAGGGAAGTGGGAAGAAATTTTGGCTCGGCCCATAAACTATAACAGCGTTTGTTTATCTTGACGACTAGATCATCATGGCGGCACTTCTCTTCAAATTAAGCCGTTGTGTACGACTTAGGAAACAAGCACTCACTAAAGTAAATAAGTGCTGACCAAGGGCTGACTCTCAAAACGTCAGCACTCTCTTTTACCTTAAGGTGTCATAGCTTACTTTATGAACTTGTTTGATAATCCCAATTTCTTCTGTTTCAATTCCCCACAGTCTTTAAAGTTAAAGTAACAGGTAACGTTAGTTAAAGTATCAGATGTGGAAGCACAATCGCAATCACAAGGCATGGAAGTGCCATTTCAAAGGGACTCCCCTAAAAAGTGGGAGCGCCGATATACAGTCATAGAAAGAAGGGTTGCAGCTAAGCTTAATCTGTGACAATGCCATTATTAGAGTCACAGGACGCTCTATAGTTTTGCGTTGTTCTATTTTTTGATATTAGGAATAGTCTTGTGCTTAGCTAGCGAACTGTTGTCCACACCTATTAGTAGGGGAGGAAGTGTGATGTATTTGTAAGGCAGCGGTTTCTTTTGAGCATGTGCATTAAAACAAGGCCGTTCTAAGTATGGCTGCCATGTTGTGAAAACGTCTTGTGTAAATGATTACTTAATCTGGTTTAATCCGTCCCAAGTCTAAACTTCCGTTGAATTCTCAGTATTTAACAACATCCATTATTCACATTGTAACTTCCACAAAATTATGCCTTTTCTCATTATACTGTCAGACGTTTAATAAAAGCCATCCATGTAATGAACACTACTCTGAACATAATATACTTACAATGTACTGCAATAGTAATTTCCTTCTCTTGTCCAGGACCAAAGCTGTTAAAGGGAACACATTTGTAACGAGCTTGGTTGACCCTCTCAGTGACAGATGTTTCAAGCACAGCTGGATGTGAGTTGATATTGATTAAAGATATGTCATCTTTGTAGATCATGTATTCAGCGGGTGGGTTGGCCACAGCTGTGCATGTTACATTGAATGCGTCATTTACCACTGTAGCACTGTTCTGTAATGTTGTCATAACTTGGGTGCCATAAGGATGGAAATCTAAATCACAAAATGAAGGAATTAGATCTGGCACATTGCAGGGCTGAGGACATAAAGAGTGTGCGCCACATTGCAGATCAATTTTTTGGCTCAAACTTGACCTTATTCCATGATAATGGCTATTCCTCAGTTTCTGTAGACATAACCCATTCCATGTGTTGTTATCCAGTAAATGAAAAATATCCCATATTACCGAGAGGCAAAATTGTTCTGAAATTCAAGTAATGGCCCTTTACAAATTCAAGTCATCCTTCAATAAGTGACATATGTGCACGACTTAATTATAATTGTAACTATTATAATACTTATTAATAAAGAGATTTTATTTTATAAGATTTACTAATATACGAAGTGGTAAGAAATCAAAAGAAATAATATCATGCATGTGTGATATCAATTAGCAGGATACAATTTTTATAGATTTGCTACCCCTTCGTACTTGATATCTCACTAACTTTTACATAATAAAAAGAAAATTTCATAGTTGATTGGGGATTCATGTTGAAAAGCATTTTGGCTTGTGAAACACTTGTCCGAACTTGAAGAGGAACTTCACACCTCAGCACAGCAATGTAATATCATATCAATGTAGCACAGTGCTATTACAAATAGATCAAAACCAGTACTAAATGTATTATGGAGGGTTAGTAATATTTTGATGTTACACTGTCAAGAGAACATCGAAATAGGAAACTGCTTCCAAACGCCCTATAAAACAGATATATGTTACGTAAAATAATGTTAGATTATAGGAGTGAAAGGATTGGCTTACTTTCAACAGCAATAAACACATCTTTGGTTGCAGGGCTCTCAACTCCATTACTAGCAGTACACCTGTAGAATCCTTCATCCTGTTTACTAGTGATTGTAAGAGGAAAGGACACAGAACTGCTATCAAAGAGTCTTGTCCAGGTGATGTTTGCAGGAGGTTTACTGTCAGCTGTACAATTAAGAGTGACTGTATCACTTTCATTTACAGTCTGGTTACCAGAGATCGTTACAGTTCTTGGAGAATCTGTAAGAAAAAGATATAGGAATGTCAATAAAGGTAAATGCTACCAGCTAAATAGCTCTTGGTTAAAGTCACTGAATAAACATGGCAGGAAGGCTGTGTATAGTTTGACACAATGAATTTCAGATCAAAATGTCACTGGTTCAAACCCAGGTGATGGTATTGTGTATTATGTACTGTTTTTGTGCTGTCTTGTTTATACCGAGGTGCGTCTTGGAGTTCAGTGATTTGAGAGCAGGTGATATACACAGCGTACCGTCGGTCTAATGCTTGTACATGTACCTTCTCTAGCGCGGTTATGAGAATTCTCAACCAGGTACAAACACTCACATTAGGTCTTGTGCTTGCACACTCGAGGCAGTCTCGTTTCTCGCGATAATTAGCACAATTGGCATTGGAAAGGAATAAGCTTAACTAAAAGGATCTAAGTCTTAATGCTTCGGAACGCGCCTTTACGGAAGATAGATCTACTGTGACTCCACTTGCCAGCATCACACAAGACTGGTATAACGCTACAGATTCTGGTAGTCCATATCATGGAGTGCGTGTGGTCTTTGTGGACTTCCGAAAAGCCTTTCATCTAGTTGATCATGGTGTTCTGTTGACTAAACTTGCCTGCATGGGCGTTACCAAGAGCTTTTGGAAATGGACATCAAGCTATTTATCAGGCAGAACGCAGCAGGTTAAGCTCCCGGGAGTCCTTTCCAGACATGGTGAGGTGATTGCTGCTGTGCCTCAGTGTTTACACTTTTTAATGTGCATGTCAACGATATTGAGGATTGCATCCCCTGTATCCACTTGCAATTACACTGATGACTACACTCTATATTAACTAGTCTCTAGAGACTCTGTCAGTCAAATGCAGGATTCTGTGACTCACCTGGAGAGATGGGCTGCGCAGAATAAAATGGAGCTGAATGCTAAGAAGAAAGATATGTGGATCACCTTCAAGACGTCCTGTCCAATTCCGCCTCCTATTTGTACCGGGTCTTCCGAACTGGAGAGGGTTACAGTGTTTAAACTGCTGGGTGTGTGTGTACAGAACGATCTCAAGTGGAATACACACGTCTCAAATATTGTCAGCAAAGCGTGTAAACGGATCTTAAGGTCTGCAGAAAAGCCCAACTCCCCAGGGACATTGGTCTAACGACTTACATCACTAAGAATAGACTTGTGTTAGAATATGCCTCGCCAGTCTGGGGAGGGCTGCCGATCTACTTTGATGAAGATCTACAAAGAATGCAGAATAGACGTCTAAATGTGACAGGGATACTGTTGAGTCACTTGCGACTAGGCGTCAGAAATTGACGTGGAAAGAATTTATACGTATCCAAGAATCTGAAGCGCATCCTTGCAAACGTTTTTTGGCAACGCAGTGGATCATAGCTTTAACCTAAGATCTTGTAAGACAAACGCAACGCACTTCAGAATACCTGTATCACGCACTAATAGGCACAAACAATCGTTTATTCTTAGAGGTGCTAAACTTAACTTAATTTAACTTAACCTATTATAACTTTATCTTATATATAGTATACATTTGTAGTGGTCTTAAATTTTATTGTAAGATTACCGTCCTTATGCCAAAGGTAATAAATAAAGTTTATTCTTATTTATTATTATCTTTATAACCAGTAGATTTTTGTAATCAAAACAAGTTGTGTCTCCTGATATGTTGGTCATTAACTGGACATTTATGGCTCATCTGGACAAAAAGGGATACATTCAATGAACAATTTGACTGAAGTACACTGCATATCGTGTAAAAAGATGTGGTATGTCGCTTTTCTAAAACGGTACAACGAGTGTGGGAGCTTTTCAGTCGTCTTGTAGCCAGGTTAGACAATCCGAACCTAGTCAAATTTGGCCATTTTGTAGGTATGCTATACATTGTCTGCCAAAGAGTTCTTTTTTGCCAATTAAATGACACGATAAGCTTTCCCTTTAGGAGCAGTTGGTTTCAACCTCATATATACACTATATATAAAATGGAAGCCCGACTCCTCTTTCCACGAAGATAGACTCGAGCAAGCTGAAGACCAAGTGTTTGGACGAAACGGGTGCAAAGAATATGCAGTGGATCACTTTTCTGCTCGCTCACCGCATTTTTAATATTTAAAATAACTACTAAAGTACAAAGTACTAATGTCAGAAATTTATTTAAATTTAGACTTAGTTATCAATCTTAACTACTAAACTTGGGTAGGTGTAGAACTTATTAATCATAAACGGGAGTTTACTGAAAGCAAGCAAGCTTCTATATTGACCTGATTGAATCAGAACAATGTTGCTCTTGCTATGTTTCCTGCATGTGGTATACTGTAAAAGCTCGAATTAGTGCCCAGCTTCCAATAAGCGCCTTCTTTAAATCAGCGTCCCTCTTAAGGATTAAAATATCTTAATACCGCCCCCTTTCAATGAGCGCCCCCGCCCCTTAACCACCACCACCACCAAGCACCAAGACGACTGTGCCATAAATTATGAAACTGAATGACGTACGATAGACGTTTCCAGTACTTTGTATGGTCATATGACCTACAGTACAGGCTTGCTTAAAAGTTGTTTAAAGTCGCACAGGTTTTCTTATCATTTCTCCGAAAGAAATATCCATATGAGCACATATTAAGCACTTGAAATTTGTAATTTCGTTGTGAAACTTTGCCCCCCATCGTCAGCTTTCCGTAATTGCTTTGATCGTTCCAGGAGTTACGAACCATTTTTTATACTTCCTGGCTGCAGCGACTTCAACCACAATTTGATTATCTTCATGGGCTCGTAAGAATGAATCAATAGGTACATGTCCAACCAGCTTGAGCTTGCTATTCTCTTGAATGTATGATCCTTCCACATACTCATCAAATTCTTTACCGTAAGAATAACAGGCAACATTGAGAACATCATAAGAACGTTCGTTCCAGGCTCGTGGGAAACGTTAACATATATTTGCCACTACAATTTTATTACTGTTATGTTGCAGTTTGGGTTGTCTAGAAATAAAGTCAACGTTTTACCTAGGCTCAAACTTCTAATGAGCGCTTCCCAACCAATAAACGCCAACCTTCCACTACGAACCACACTTCGAATTTATAGCAACCCCCTCTTGCCTCAAAACATTTAATAAGCGCCCGGGCACTAATTTGAAAATTTATGGTGTATGGCATTCAAAAGAAACTGATACAAATCAACTGTAGGGTGGTTATGACACGACTCAGACTGAGTTCAATTCATCCGCATTTGGGTACGAAACAACTGGATTCTTTGCAAGAACACAATTTCATACTTCAACGATGAAACCAACAAAGTACAGAGCTTCTAAACAGGGTGCTGTTGAAATACGTTCTTGCAGGATTTCCAGGCTTATACTGTAATATGCATGCAAAACCTTTCACGCACTGATAGGATAAGAGCACTTCAATTAATCCCAAACAGCGTAGAAAGCTAAAATTGACAGGGTTTTCCGTAGTTTTCAGCACAACAGGTAAGGGACCTTTTTAAACCGATAAAGAATTTGGTTAATGTGCATTTTTAAGACTTTTAAGCATTTGCAGGCGGTGATAACTGCTCTCAAAAGCAGTACATCTTACTGGTTACCGCCTGATAAGGAGAAACCTAAATTGAGTGCATACAGTTGCAACTGAGTGCTGAAATTTGATATTAAATTTTTGCTTGTACATTAGTAGATGATTTTGGTGTGATTTTCTATAAATAAGCTCTCACAAATAATAGTAATTGATTAGAAGGAGAGCAATTTGGTCAGAAATCATACACGTGATTTCAAATGTCGAATGAGCGCGCGATTTGAAATCACAATGATCACATGATTTCAACCAAAATTGTACGACACGAAGTTAAATTACCACTTTTTTACATCCAGTTTTGAAACAGTATAATGTAATAGCACTAATAAAGGATTTTTTTTAGCCAAGTGCCAATACTTTAATGATCTAATGGTCGGTTTTTAGAAAAAAGAGGAACCGTGAACGCTTTTACATTTCAATCGAAGTCATCTGTCAAAAACTCATTCGAGCATAACAAAGGCAAAGAAAAAGAAGATGCGATCTAGAGCCTTACATAGGGCGATTCGTGAATAAATCACACTGTTATGGGCCAATCAGATTGCAGGAATCACCTGTGATTTCAAAATGGATGTAAGAAAAGAACCAATTGCATTCAAATTGTTAGTGAATTTTTTTCAGTTTTTGAAAAATTGACTTGGGTTCATTTAATCGAAATTGTACCCGAAACGACCCGATTACCTACACTGTATACAAATTGCATACCTTAATTCTCCATGTAAAATCCAAGATATAAAATTACAACTAAAACTAAAGGCCGTGATATCATATTTACCACAAGCCCATGCGAGACTGCAATAATTAATATTTGCTTAAACAAAATTTAAAACACAACAGATTTGCAAATTTTCAGTTATCGTGCCCTCTGAAGAATGTAGCTAAGAATCATAACAACCATTCTTCACATTTTAACTACCACAATTATGCCGTTTATCATTATTCTGTAAGTACTTTAGAGCCATCGTGCAATCAACACTACTCTGAGCTTGATATACTTACAGTGTACTGCAATAGTAATTTCCTTCTCTGGTCCAGGACCAAAGCTGTTAAAGGGAACACATTTATAACGAGCTTGGTTGACCCTCTCAGTGACAGATGTTTCAAGCACAGCTGGATGTGAGGTGATATTAATTAAAGACAAGTCATCTTTGTAGATCATGTATTCAGCAGATGGGTTGGCCTCTGCTGAGCATGTTACATTGAATGTGTCATTTACAACTGTAGCATTGTTCTGTAAGGTTGTCATAACTTGGGTTCCAAAAGGATGGAAATCTAAAACACAAAATGAAGGAATTAGATCTGGCAAATTGAAGGACTGAGGACACATTGCAGATAAATTTTTGGCTATGCTCAAAATTGACCTTATAATGACCAGGATAATGGTTCTGCCCGAGTTTCTGTGAAAAAAAACATTCCGTGTGTTGTTATCCAGTAAGTGAATAAAACTCCATATTACCAAAAGACAAAATTAATCTGAAATTTAAGCAATGGCCCTGTACAAACTGCAAGTCATCCTTCAATAATTGATATATGACTTAATTATTATTATAATTATAGTAATATGTATCAATCAACGGATTTTATGTTATAATATTTAGTATAATATAGAGTGGTAGGAAATCGATAAAAGTAACACCATGAACATGTGACATCACCAACAGGTTCTCCTGCAACCGTTCTCCCTCATATTTCATATGTCACTAAATTTTACATAATATAAAAACAAAATTTTATAGTTGATTGAGAATACAATACTTCTTTTCCCATGTTAAAAAATATGTTTACACATCCGCTGTTTCACCTCAGCACAGCCAGTAATATCATATATATGTAGCATAGTGCATTAAAAAATAGAACAAAACTAGTACTAATTGTATTTTGGAGGGTTAGTAATGTTTTGGTGTTCCACTGTTAAGAGAACATCAAAATAGCAAACGGCTTCCAAACGCCTCATGAAACAGATACAAGTTACGTAAAATAATATTAGATTATAGGAGTGAAAGGATTGGCTTACTTTCAACAGCAATAAACACATCTTTGGTTGCAGGGCTCCCAACACCATTACTAGCAGTACAACTGTAGAATCCTTCATCCTGTTTACCAGTGATTGTCAGAGGAAAGGACACAAAACTGCTATCAAATAGTCTTGTCCAGGTGATGATTGCAGGAGGTTTACTGTCAGCTGTACAGTTTAGAGTAACTGTATCCCTTTCATTTACAGTCTGTTTAACAGAGGTTGTTACAATGTTTGGAGAATCTGTAAGAAAAGATATACAGTAGGAATGTCAAGAAAAGGAAATGCTACTAGTTAGCTAGCTCTTGGCTAATCTCACTGAATATACATGGCAGCAATGCCTTATATAGTCCAACACAATGAACTTCAGATCAGAATGTCGCTCGTTTAAACCCAGGTAATGGTATTATGTTGATTTATTACACATGAAACTTTTAATAAGAATCATAACTTATGCACTGTTCTTGTGCTGTCTTGTTCACACCAAGGTGCATCTCAGAGAATTTGAGAGCAGATTATACATGCAGTCTACCATCCGTGTAATGTGCAAGCCTTCTCAGCGCGTTTGGCAGAATTCTCGACCACGTACAATCAATCTCGACCTTAAATCTCGTGTTTACACATTAGGGACATTGCTCACTCCTCTTGTTTCTCGTGATAATTGACATCTACATGACCAGTACGTAGATCTTTATAAACAAAGCACAGTTTGACAATGACGGCTAGTTTTTTTTCAGGAATAGCTCAATAATATGTAAAAGGCTTAAGAGTCACTTTTAACAACCGTCAAACATTTGGCGGCAACTGTTGAATAGTGAATTTCGCTGATATTATAAACTTAGGTAGGCCTTTATGTCCAATAAATCACCACATACTTTGTTTGCCTCAATATCGATTTGTTTTCGGGAAAATCGATAATGAGTGAAAACCGCCAAAATGCCTCTTCGACAGATCAAAATTTATGCCGACTTTAGAAGCTTCGCGTGAATAAATACAGCAGCTCAGAAGGACAAAACCTATCAAATGTTAAAGAATGACATCAAGTAAATCTACCGAAAGCGTTTTTAGGAGATGTTGTCCTTTTATTTGCAAATTGTAATTAAATTTATTTGACACACTTTTCACTCGATTAAAAATAGGTCCAACTTATCGATTAATTTAAGCATGTGCGACGCAAAAAAATTCGCCAAAATTTTGCGTTTTTGAAAGGCAAAGAGTTATCCTTTTTGATCCCAAAAGAATTATTTTGGGAAATGACTAAGCGCGATGCTTTGAATTTTTGAAGTTGCATAATATTTGCTTTTTCAAATTACCCAGGAGAGTCCGGAAGTTGCTAGTTTCTTCCCTGTCACCCGTAGCTCTCGACAAATATCCATTTAAGGAGGGAAATGGGAAGGGCTTGACAACAAAAGGAAACAAAAACAGCTTACACCAGTTTCCAAATACTACGATCAAAACAGACCCTTTTACTCTACATGGGCTTATATTCGGGAGAAGACTAATACTCGTGCGTAAAATGCTAAGACTATAATAAAACCTACTCACAACAGACGGTTTTTTCCTCGTGAAATTTGTCTTGGCTGGCGCGAAGCACTTCAAGCGATAATGTAAATAAAGATCGTAAATACCTGTAAATAAGGATTGTTGTCGTTGTCAAGTGGGGACGGAATGAACACTCGTGGGTAAACCGGTACCTCGAACGTCCATATGGTTTACGGTAAAAATTCGGGCGCAATCTTCCCGCGAATCCCGCCGAATTTTTGGTCGCCGCGATCCTCAATTCGCTTCGCAAGATCCTGTCACGAACCGCGCCACGAAACACAAATCGCGATGGCCAAAAACTCGGAGCCAGGCAGTTTTGCCGTGAAACACAAATGGCAAAGACCAAAACGGTGCGTTTCGCGGATTGGAATACAAATACAAAAATACAAAAAGCCCGGATGCAGTGGTGTAACGTATCTCTAACATAGCCATATGCACCTAGTGCACAGTTTGATAACACGCTTGCGCTATGGCTACATGATGTTCGAGAATCTGGTAGAGTTACCTCATATACAAATTTCTTTATAAAATAGACGCAATCTACTCCTGAAAGCAACTAATAGAACAGTAGTTTTCTGTTCGGGCCCTACTGGCATGGACAAAAAGAGCTCATTTTAAATTGTCATGGTCAACTTCCTCTATCGGAATACGTCAGTAGCTACATCGGTGCTGGCGCCGTTTATTGGGGGAGACGCTTTTTTGAGGACATAATACGGCAATTTGCTAGATCGGGCATTCCCGGCCGGATGAAAAATGTCCCGTTCCCGGCTGCAGGAGCACTTCTCTGACAAGGCTTTCGACAATTCCCGCGCTCTTTACCCATGCTTCATTCCTTGTGATCCAACTCACTAAAACGACAGCAGGCTAAGACAAATCGGGCCAAAGAAATCATTGCACCGGGGACTGAGGTATCTGGACAGCATCCACTTTGTGGCAGCCAGTATCGTCATCCCTTTCACTCTCTGGCGATGATAACTTTGAAGCATCTTCCTGGAGCTCCTCCATGCTTGGTTTTTGCTTTGCGCGTAGCCTGGCTTTTACAGTCACAAAAGCAACGTTAGATTTTGCATTGTCTGCATGATCACAGGCCGTGACGTAGTCATTATCTTGAGGATAGCTCAAAGCATTAGCTCGAAAATGGTCGGGGACTGAAGAATCATTCGAGATGTGGACCTTCAAAAACACATACCGTAAATTAGTCTAGAAGGTGAATTACGTTAGAGTACTCAAAATAGAGACCAAGTGATTTGAGATGGTATGAATTAATTACAGTTATGGCAGGGTATGCCTAGCAGGTTAGAAATGTAATTTCATTAGCCTGCGCGTTAAATGCAAAAAAGATGCGAGGCATGAAGGGAATTCAAGCTGCGCGCGTGAAGCATCAAGAAAGGACGGCCGAATTGTCTGGAGGCTACGGTATTCCCTTTTCACAGTTCCCTAAAATTCTCGAATTCCTGATGTCATTTTTCCTTCTGTGCCCTTTATGTAAGCCATAATTTTCTGCCGCTTTTTACCTAGATTTTAGTTGGAATACCCCGCCACAATAGCCCACTTTCAAAACGAATGGCATGCTTAGGCGAGAATGGGCGCGCATTGAATTATAGGATCGTTTGGGGGCACAACTGCGCGCGCCAAGATTCAGTTTTGTTCACGCAAGAGCAATAAACTGAAACTTGTGTCAGCGAGAAAATCTTAACTCGCGCAGATTGTGCCTCCAAACAATCCCATAATTAAACGCGCACCCATTTTCTCCCCAGTGTGCCACTTTTTATATTGCGCGCACTGGGAGTTTTTCACTCATGCAAGAACAGTAAACTGAAACTTGCGTCAGCGAAAAAATGTTACCTTGAAGTTTCCCTTCAGGTAGCGTTTGGCAATTTGGAGCTTTTCTTTTTGCTGCTTGGCCCAAGTGAGACCTTTTCCGTAGTCATATCCGATCCTTTCGATCACTTCTTCCAAGTCTTCAAAAGCTTTGGCTCCAGCTGCTGAAACACAGTCCAGTCCTTGAAGAGATTTCCTAGTCGATGCAGAACATACCTTCAGCACTTTCCACAATGTACTGCGGCTCATTGGCGTGAAGACCGTATCACGGCAGTAGCTCACATACTGCAGCACAATATGCTCAGGAATGATACTTCTCACAACATTGGGGACCTTTATTTCACTACCGGAGGACAGCTTCAGTATCTTCTCGCCAAACGGCAGATCCTGTAGGATATGTGTACTGGTTATGAATGCCAGGAAGTGGTCCAGTTTTTCTGGGGAGATATACATCCTGGTGCTTTTGACAGTAGGGACACTGGAACCTCTGCCATGGAGTAATAGATGGTGCCTAGCTATGTTAAAGCGAAACCTGGTCAGGTTAGGTAACCATCGTCGTAAGTACTTGAAGTTAACTTTTTGTCGGCACGATTGACAATATCTGCCTGCGAGCACTCCAGTGATCAGCATTTTTATAACACTCGGTAAGACAGTCCATTAAGGAGGAGTCGATGGCGCTTTCCTCAGACTTACATTTCATCAGTAAAGCGAGCAGCATTTCTGAGTCGTCTGGGGCAATTTCATTGAAACATGCATTGACGGCTTCTCGAGCTTTTCGGGTATAGAGCCGATTCGTCCGCTCTGAAGCTTCTTCCCAAGGGGTTCTCATGGAATGGCGTATGGGACTGATATCCCTTGAGGCCAGAAACTCGTTTAGCTTTTCTCTTGACGACTCATGATGCGTTCCCTCTTCAGAAAAAGACTGCTCGTACAGACTCGCGTCGAATTTGGAACCAGGCATTGTAGTGAAAGAAACTTCATCATCATCCTCCTCCTTCTCCGCTACTACTTCCCTCCTAAAAAAGAAAAACAAACTCTAAATATAACTAAGCAGAACTTTAATTATACCTAAAAAGCTTTGAATTATCTCAATAACAACATAAGAAGAAAGAATAAGAGGGGCCAACAAAGGGAACAAAGCAGCGCAATAATAAACGACACGGCACCTATTTTATTTGGCCCAGTTTTCTCCCGGCTCGTTTCACCCGTCCTATTACCCGGTACGTTTGTTTCTGTCTCTTTCTGAAAAGACGGCCTGATGGTGACCTTATGTGTAAGCACTCGCATATAGGAAAAAGAAAGCCAGCGCATTGCAATAGGCAAAGGTCTGTGCTTCATGATTTTTGACAGTCCCCTCTTGGCTCGTTTTACTCGTCCGCTAACTCACGATGCGTCTGCTTTTGTCTTTCTTAGAAGCTGCCTAATGACGAAATCATGTGCGAGGAAGTAAAAAGGAAAAAACATTATGCAATAAGCCGAGACAACGCCTCGATTTCATGTGTTTGCACGCATACATGAGAAAAAATCGCACGACTAGAAGTGGCAACACCTTCACATTTGTTCCAGTTATATTTTTTCCATTATTTGTGCGTGCGTGCGTATGTGAGTGCGTGTGTGCGCGCGTGTGCGCGTACGCGTGTGTTTGGAGGGAGCTGTGGAGGTCGGGGAGGGGGAGGGAGTGTTATTAGACTGAGAACAGGCCCCTAAGGGTATCCTTAGTGATAAATAGTGCGAAAAGAGAAAAAGCGCGACATCATAAGGACCAGGGTGCCAAGGAGCCTGTTCTCTGGCTAAGGTCTTATATGCGAGCGGCTACAAAGAAATTTGATTAAGAATCTCAAAAAGCAATGGGTAACTCAATTCTGTTTGGCATGTAGTCAAGATGAGGAAAACTGTTCTGATTTGAACGATTTTAAATAAGTTGTGTACATGTAACTGTCCTGTGCAATCCTTGGAATAGGCAAATTGGGGCGAGTTCAACCCCAACCTGTCATATCAACCTGCTATTGAGGGTCCACCGCGGTCAAAAGTCTCGGTCAATTTTTTTGTTTTATTTCGTGACATTTCATTCACAATGAAGTGGAAAAATGAGCAAGGATTTGTATAATAGCTGTTGAATGTAAATGTATTTTCATTTCTCCCACGTCAACGGGTTTCTTTACTTGCAAATGTTTCACACCCGGACAAAATTGTTTTGACAAATGGTGCCAACAAGTTTGAATTCCCCCATTTTCAAATATCAGTTAGAACGTTTTAAGTTGAGTTCAAAAAAAGTTAGTACATCAACAGGATACTTGAAAAATATCAATCTTTGAACAGCGAAAGTGACAGCTTTTCCCTTAAAGTATTTTTCTTGTTTTTCACCAATTTCTCTCGTTTGACCGCGGTCAGTATTGTGGGTGGTAAGGCATTCAGTACTTCGTCGTTTCTCACAGAAACTTACCAGTGTCAAATTGCCGATCTGCTCAGCAACATTCAGATCATCTTGAGTGGATGAGACCTGTTCCTCGCCTTTTGCTAGGGCTTTGAGTCTTTTCCGACACGTCACACAAATACCTGACAGAAATCAAAGTTTCTTTCAACATTTTCACGCTGAATATTAAAGAAATAATAGAAGGAAAAAAGTACTACGAAAGAAATGTACCTGAACCTACTTGAAGAAATAGACCAGTCGTCTTCAATAAGACTTGAGAATCGCTTTTCCCGATTCCTCGGTCACATTTCGGCCACGTATTTGCTCCTTGTACCGTGATTGGATATTAGTGCTGGCACTCTGCACCTAGTATTGGATCCTCTACTCCATCCCAGGCCAAGTTTGGAACGATGTAAGGGACAAATTGTCATGGAACTAATGTTTACAGGTTGTCAAAACACGGCGGCTCTGCTGAGGATAAGATCAACTTCGTCTTCGATTCCGGAAAAACCATAACTTGTCGTGTGGCTAAAAATGCTCTCTTTGCGTAGGCCAACAGAGGTATGACTTGCGTTTCTTGTTTTCTATCTTTCCTGTCGAAGCCACAGCTTCCTCCCACCATCGATCTAAAAGAACAGCAGACCTCCATATTTACGCAAATGTTGCCAATCCAGTGTTTACTACTTGTTCTAATTTACTGAATTAGAGATTTCAATTCAAATAAGCAACAAACTAACAGATGTTTGTGAAGTAGTGCCAGAACAATCTATCGATTGGTTTAATTTCAAGATTTTTAGTTTTCATCCTCTCAAATTAACATTATATAGCTTTTAGCTTCACAATCGGAATAATAGAAAGCCCAAACAAACTTGAACTGAAAATGAAAGGAAAAAAATATGGCTAAAATAAAACAAGGAACAGCTGTAGAATTAACCTGGCAACAAAAAAATAAATTTCTTCCAAGGCATTTTTATTGGGTTTTACGCTTAGCAGATATTGCGCACTCATTAATAATAATAATAATAATAATAATAATAATAATAATAAATATTTAACTTATATTGCGCAATTATCAATTTAAAAATTTTCAATTGCGCATTACAATATAATTTAAAAAATTCACAAGCTAATAAAAGTTAGGCATAAGATATATATAACTATAAAAAGAATGTACAATTAGAAAGCTCTTGAAAATAAAAAGGTCTTGATGGCTTTCTTGAAGCTTTGCACTGATGTCTTGCTTCTTATTTCGTTCCATAATTTAGCGGCGTCCACATGAAAAGAGCGATCCCCAAGCGTAGCGAGCGATTTACATGAGCTATAATGAAGGCGTAAACCATTGTTGGGACGCAGGTAATATATAGGTAACAGATATATATATAGGTAACAGATATATATAGGTAACAGATTCTCTAACGGAAATAAGTTCACTTATGTAGGCTGAAGCAAGACCATGTACGGCTTTAAAAGTAATCAACAAAATTTTAAAAACTATACGATATCTAACAGGAAGCCAGTGCAATGACTTGAGCAGAGGTGTGATGTGGCAATATCTGCTCTCCTGAAAAATCAATCGCGCGGCTGCATTTTAACCTCTCTGTAATTTCTGAAGTTGTCGTTCCGGAACTCCAAATAGGAGACTGTTGCAATAGTCAAGGCGGCTTGATATAAAAGCATGTATCAGAGTTTCTGTGCAATCTTTGGTTAAAAACCTTCTAATTCTTCTAATGTTGTAGAGATGATAAGACGCTGCGGAACTGGTCTTAGTGATATGATCCACCATAGATCAGTTTGAGTCAAGCCAGACATTATTATTTCTATAATATTGTTCCTTGGTAGAACAAATCCAACCTAGTCAATAGGCGTAACGTTCCCCTGTTCCTAATTTTACCTCGGTGATTTCACTTTTCGTTCCGTTGTTGTGAGACAAGGAACAGATGTTTTGGAATTTACGGCGTTCCGTTGGCAACTGCTTCTACGTTTTCGTTCAAAACTGAGTTTAAAGCAAATTCTACTTAAATGAAGCACCTGAAGCTTGAATAGAAGAAAAGCAATCGTCGATCATTTCAAAACAGTACGTGTCTTGCGAGCGCCATAAATAAACATGGCTCGTTGAGGAATCATCGCACCATTCAAGTTATCGCCGGAGGGCTTGAGTTTTATGGTGAACGAACTGCGAAATCGTCTTAAAATGCCTCAGCAACATGTACATCAACGTTAGTCTGTCATTTTACATTTTTAGTGAAAATTTAGCTGCCATGTGGAGGACGACCAGAACTTTGCGTGAAATGTGTGCATTTCGCTGAGAAGATCAACTCTCGTGGGTAATATGAATTAGCGAATATTATGCAACTTCAAAAATCAAAATTTTCGCGCTGAATCATTTCCCCAAAAAGTCCTTTTGGGACAAAAAAGAACAACTCTTTGCCTTTCTCAAAAGCCAGTTTTGAATGGATTATTTTGCGTCGCACATGCTTAAATTAGTCAATGAATTTGGCCTACTTTTAATTGAGTTAAAAGTGTGTCTAATAGCGGGGCTCCCGCGCGCGAAGCGCGCGTGGAGCAGAGCCCCATACTCATGGAATATTAGCCTTCACGGAACGGTACCCCACCCTTCAGACCCCTAACCCCCCAAAAATTTCGGACATGCGCGGATTACTTTGTTTTGGGAAACTGCTGTTCAAAGGAACTATCGGGCTCATTACCTAATGTTTACATTCAAACAAATAATTTGCAACAAAAATGTCGAGCAAATGGGACACAAAAGGGTTCACGGTAGCCAATTTTCGCGCAGAAATCAGCCGTCAGTGAAGAGGAAGAAAGAAAATGTTAAAAAAGAGAAAGAATCAACTACAAGCGGTGTCAGAGTGCAAGCGAATAATTTTTCGCGCGATGAAAAGATCGACAAACTCCAGAGAGAGTGTAAACGTCTGCAGTTTGCGGAAAACGCCGGTCTGAAAAGGACAGTACAAACTCTACGACGAAGCATAGGTAAGTATTGGTTCAAGAAGCCATGAAACTTATCTTAATTCGTGAACAGTGTTTCTTGAAAATATTCGAGTTGAAAGCCGCAGAGAGTGGCTTTCCTACATACACTTGAAAATTTTCGTGACAAAGAAATTGCGCGATCGATAATGTCACGAAATTTAACTTCAGCTTATGTAATGATATTATCCGCTTTCAGTAGCTCTTAACAAGAAAATAAAACGATCGTAAAACACAAGAAAATCAATGGTTCGGTAGCCTGGGTTTTGCTTTCTATTGAATATCAAACTTTAGTTTGAAGCGGCAATTTTGGCGAGTTAATGGACGCAGTGATTCCTCGAGTTGCGAAGGAGACTGTGAAACAGACACATCTCCGCTTTGCGAATTAAAGGTAAGAAGTCTCACAGCTCCTGGGTAGACAGTAAACAAGATTTAATTCGGTGCTTCATGCTCTTTTGAGGAAGCCTGCTCACTTCAGCCCTTTCAAAATGTTTAAAAGTAGATACTCATAAGTTACCCTTACAAAAACAATCCTATTTTATCCATATTTTAAAACTATTTTAATGCTATCACAGCTATTTTTTCCCTATTTTTTTCTCACTGATCTATATTTTATTCCTATTTTACCAGAAAGAGAAAATAGAGCATCTATTTTATTTGTGTTTTAGTTTTATTTTAAACCTATTTTTAACAAGATGGTATGTTTTATCTCTATTTTCTCATACCAAACTGAAAAAATAGTCTGTAAAACAGACTATTTTAACCCAATTTTACATTCTGATATCAGTATTGCTGTATAAAACAGTGATAAAATAGGCTATTTTATTTATATTTTTCTGCAGAAAGGAAAGGTTATTGGCAGTTCCTTTGCAAAATATACATAAAATAGGCTATTACAATCCTATTTTATTGATGAAAACCTTGAATGATGTAAAATAGACTTAAAATAGACTGTTTTATTCCTGTTTTTTTGAGGGAGATTCTACTCCAAATTGCAAAATATGTATAAAATAGTCTATTTTAATCCTGTTTTATCCCAAACACCCCACAATGTTATACGTAACATGCATGCCAAGTGAAACTATATTTTATTCCTATTTTATTTACTGATAATCAAAATTCAATTGCAACGTATCATTGTTCAGTTAGAAAATAGCACCCCCAAAAAATATGCTGATTGGTTTAAAACTGTTTCTATATCTTCACAAAAAACACAGACCTAGCACAAGCTTTAGACATGATGATGGTGCAATCAAAGAGAATTTCCATTTTTATGATCAAAGTAAACAAGTTGTTTTCCTTTTTTCTTCACTGCATTTTTCTAAAATAAATACAAAATACATTTTTTCAAAGGATGCTTAAGACATTGGAAGTATTCTATGAACTGGCTCAACCCTTTCGCTGCATTATTTTCCTTGGGGCAGTGCAACTCAAGGAGGCTGATGAGAACATCAGGGGCAAACATGGACAGTTTATGTCGCATAATAAATGCCATGATAAGAGCTAAACTTTCTCCAACTGTAATCCTGCTATATTCATACAACAATTCAAGTTCTGTGCCTTCATCTTTTGTTTCTTCAACACCCAATGCGACTTTTTCCACTTCTATTTCCTCAATTAGTCTGGCTAGTTCTTCTGTATACATGTAGGTATCCGTGATTTCTTTATGCACAGTGTTACTCTCTTCACGAAATTCTTCATTAGCTGGTATCTCTTGCATCAAGCTGACAAATTCATTGAACTTGTGATCAGCAGAATTTTCAGAAATTAAGGAAACACTGCCATCTGGTATCAAAAGAAAATTATATAAATAAAATTACTGATATAGTCTATAAGGATGTGGGACTATGATAATGATTGTTCTTCGGCATTGATTTCAAGCACAATGAAAACCCATAGAATTTTCATTTTTGACGTAGGAAAGTAGATTTTAAACGTTCAAAAATGGTCGGGGTATAATTTTGAAGTTGCTCCGATACAAAAAAACCTCTCGTTTTGGGGGCTGTAATAAAGATTGTTTGTACGTTGTAATAAAGGGAGCAGCAAATTTGAAATAGAAAAATAACTCATGCATTCTGAGCACTACATTCATGTATTAAGATCACTTAACTTATAGAACGAAGTTTTGACACAAATCGTATTGCCACAATTCTAAATTCTAATTTCTAACTCAGGAATACACTCAAGGCCCTTTGCGACTTAAAAAAAAAACTCCACGTGGGAATATTTACTCTAGATCTCTCTAAAGGCTCGATCAACAGGCTGGCATATGCATTAATTACGTGAAAATTGTGCAAAAATATTTATGCTCAACTCGTGACTGAAAAGAAAGAAAATGACGCTTACCAAGACAAAAGTGGTCCGAAAAGCTAGAAAAACTACTGTCACTTTGAATCGTCTGCATCATATCGTCAACTTATGTGTCACTTTGTAACTTTGAAGTGGAGCCGTGTCCATGTTTACATGCATCTTGATCTTGGGAATCCGGTTGATGTTGTGATATTTCGCTGTTACACAACTCATCTTCTTGGTTGCTTTGAATTTTTCGTTTAAGTTTCTTTCTTCGCCAAAGAGTTGAACGCGAAGGCTCACCTTCAGCTTAAAATCACCACTTTTTGGAGCCAGAATCGTCCCCTGTGTCCATACTTTAAGGAAAAGCGAAAGCCCACGAACGGCACAGCAACCAAGCCCAAAATGTGACTGACAAAAACTGGATACGAGTCTTTGAACCAATAAGCAGCTTGAAATTTGTGGCGGGAAGAGAAGAATGCCAATGCTCAGAGCGAGGCCACAATGCCCTCAGTTGAACCAGGCTGCAGTTGAACGATCAATTCAACCACCGTTCTTTCCAAATTTTCTCAGTCTTCTGTCTTCATTTTCATCAACGTCAACCTTTCAAGTCTACTACATATCAGGTAAGATCGTACCTTAATTCTAAAAAGTATTGCTATGATTCAATGATTGTAAAAGCTATATATCGATGATCCCTAGAGATTTATACCTTCGTGAAATAATGTTTGTGGTGGCTTGTAGCGCGCACGAAGTTTCGTCTCCAAGGAGGAATTGATCTCAAACTGACCACATATTCTGTAACAAATCTTAAGTTGATATTAAGAATGTGATCACGGAATACATGTTATAAACGTTGGTAACAACTGTTGAAAACGATGGTTGATTAGTAGCCGACAAACTGCGCGCTAGTCAATGGAAGCTTTGTTATATTAGCTTTGTAACTGATCCTGCCACATTGTGTCCCGTTACAGTAATGATCACGAGTTTTAAATTAGTGTTAAAAAAATAGTCTAACCTTTCAAGTAAAAGTTAACTGGGCTTAAACCGCCAGTGCACGTTCACTTTGTTCGTAAATTCCCGTGAATTTACTATCACTGATATGGCAAAATTACACGTATCTGACCTTATGAATTATCTTGACCACAGCGTGACAATTATGGAAAGCTAATAGTCCTGGGACTTCTTTATAGCCCGTGCAAAACTATGAGTTTCACGGTAAATTAACTTCTAATCTCTGGCGCTTCACTGGTTGGGTCATACGGTAGCATCCTGTTTCCTGACCGCCAGAAAAGAGTTGTGACAACTGACAAGGCGGGCAAGACAGCAAACAGCCTTTCTTAGACGTTAGGATTAAAAAAAAGTCGCGGTGGCCCAATACCATGTGAATGTCGTATTTTGTTTTGAAACGTAAAATGTTTCACTCGATATTGATTTCTCCAGTCCGTCCTTTGTTGCCCTTTGACATGCATGATCTGGTGTGATTTGACCTCCGTCTTTCGTCTTTCGGCGGAAAAATCAGAGTGAAGGGCAATTAATTGAGACTGGAATCTGTTTGATCGAAAAGCTGCAAGCCGTTCGAATGAGAGAATTGTTTGAATCTGCTGCAGTTTCAAGCTGTTGCTCAAAGATAGGTTTAGCTTTAGAGCATAAACAGCGATCAATATCTAGCTTATGACCAAAGTTTTTTCAGAGATCTTGATACCATGTGTGAAAAGGCCTCACTATGCACTAAAGGGCGAAAGACCGAAACAATCAAACACAGATTTGCTTTAATTTTTGTTCGTTTGTTACACAGCTCAACACCGAAACAAGTTTAAGATTGCTTGCGATTATAGAACCTATAAGTTGTTAAAATTTAAGTTTGACAGAAAATTATGGGGTGCCATTACCGCCAAAATTATTGTTTTATTATTAATAAAAAGTAATTCCAAACAATAATAAACTGGTGCCTAATAATAAAACATTGTGCCTAATAATAATAAACTGGTGCCTAATAATAAAACATTGTGCCTAATAATAATAAACTGGTGCCTAATAATAAAAAAAATAATTCCAAACAATAATAAACTGGTGGCTAATAATAAAACATTGTGCCTAATAATAATTAACTGGTGCCTAATAATAAAAAAAATAATTCCAAACAATAGTAAACTGGTGCCTAATAATTAAACATTGTGCCTAATAATAAAAAATTGTGCCTAATAATAATAAGACAATAATTTTGGCGGAACTGGCACCCCATAGAAAATGGTCCAAAATACGATATAGCATTCTTTTCAGTGATACGGTGTTGCATAATTCAATCAATCTTAATTTTAAAAAATCAAATAGCAGAATCATATTGTTCACAAAGGTAATTAAAATATAAAATTATTGGTGTCTGAAATATTGCCTGTTAATTTTTGCTCTATTTTTATTTCAGAGTACAGGAAAACGTACAACAGCCCCAAAAAGGCAAAGGATGCGGGGAACTAGAGAAAGCCACTGCAGCTAGCTAACTGCCTAATCATGAGTTGTTTTTTCTATGTTACTTTGTATTATACTTCCTTTTATCACTTTGGCCTTACATAAGGAGTGAAAAATAATAAAACAGTGCAATTAACTGAAACAGTCTCCAAAAAATTTATATGATCTGTAATTTCTCAAACCATCCTGCCATGCATGCAGGTGCAATTGTAAAGTACTACAGTTTGAGCAAACTTTAGTCTGTAAGGAAGGTTTTTTCGAATAATTTAACTATAGTGTTACCGGTTTTCAAGCTATTTTGTATACCCAATTGATTTGCATGGCATATATTAAACACTTTTAAAATAGGGCACCTATTTTGAAACTATTTTATCCCTGTTTTATGTCTATTTTAAGGCTATTTTTAGCCTATTGTCCAAGGATTTTTCTTGTTTATCCCAATTTTATTCCTGTTTTATGTCTATTTTAAGGCTATTTTCAGCTTATGGCCCAAGGTTTTTTCCTACTTATCACAATTTTATTCATATTTTATGTCTATTTTAAACCTGTTTTTTTCTGTGGATAAACTAGTTTTAAAATAGGGCACCTATTTTGAAACTATTTTATTCATATTTTATGTCTATTTTAAGACTATTTTCAGTCTATTTTCCAAGGTTTTTTCTTATTATATCCCAATTTTATCCCTGTTTTATTTCAATTTTAAGGCTATTTTCAACCTATTTTATTTTCAGCTTGTCTTATTCATACTATTTTAACACTATTTTCTCATCAGATTTCATACACATTTTAGACTATTTTAAGGCTATTTTAAAGCTATTTTAAACCTAATTTAGAGAATTTTTGAGTACACAGATCTGGACTATTTTTCACTATTTTTTGTTTCAAAATAATAGGTATAAAATAGATAAAAAATTGCTTTAAAATAGTTCCTAAAATAGGGAAAAAATACAAAAAAGATAGTAATAAAACAGCATATAAAATAGGAATAAAATAGATTTAAAATAGACCATATTTTCGTAAGGGTATGTAGATTTTGCGGCCGGCTATTGAAAGCCAGTACCTTGGTCTTTAAGTGGGTTGATTTTCATTAGACTTTTAAACAAAAAACGTGTAAAAAATATTTTACAGTTTAAATGTAATCAGCCGCATATTTCCTCAAGGTGTTGTTGTCCTTAAAAAAAAGTCTACCTTTCGTTCAGTTTACAGGGCAAAATCTAGACTAGACATGCGAACCGCCGAGGAAACGGCCGCTTTCACTGCAATAAACAATGTGTATACAGTATTCTAGCTTGGCTTTCAAGTTGTTAAAGTCCGCAAATAGTAACATGTTTACTGGTACAAGGATACGTAAAACTTTTCTGACCTACTTCATGTTACAGAAGGTATTTATTTGTTTGCACTCCCACCCAAAAATTGGATCAATTTTAATTTGGGGACTTTGGTAACAAAAATTGATATGGAGCCTTAAATTTATTATTTTAAAGAAAACTCAAGATTGTTTTAAACTTAGATAATAATATTTTTACCTTTTCGTGTTTTCAGTATTTCTAAGAAGAAAAAAGAATGACCTGAAGAAGGATGTCTCGAAGCTACAAAGTGAAGTGAAAAAGTGTGAAAGAACTTTGAAGTCTACAGGATTGAAAACAAAACAAATCAGCAACAAACTTAGGGGTGCAAAATCAGCTTCCACAAAACTGAAAAGACAATTAAAGGAAAATGGGGGAATTGTAAATAAGGCACCTAGGTATTCCCTTGTGGATACCTTTGCCCATTGGAACAATGGTTCAAATCAGAGAACAATAATGTTTATGCCTTGCATGAGATATTTACAGCATGCATGTTTGTTGTCTAGTCAAAAGACACCTATTGCATTACATCTTATTTTTAATATTATATCTAACTGTAGCCCCCCTATGAATGTGGTTGTCTCACCAACCACACTGGCAGACTGGAATATTCTTTTAGGGTAGGCAGATAAACTAATTTTACAAAAACGATTTGCAAGTAGCAAATATGATTTTCATGTTTGGAGTGATGACTCCAACAAAGGTGGGGAAGAACGGCACATTGTAGATGTCCACACCTGGTGCCCAGAGATTAATAAGCCCAGGGCTTATGTCCTTGCTAACAGTTTGACAGCAAGTGGATCAGGAAAACACCAGTCAGATGTAGACCACCATGTTGTTCATGATGAATATGGCATATCAAATGTCTTAGGCTTAGTTGGGGATAATGCCTCTACCCAAAAGGGGACAACTAATGGTTTAATAGCAAATAATTCAAGAGCTTTTGGGAAGGAAATGTTCTTTGTTGGATGTTACCCCCACATCCTAAACATTATGTTAAGAAGGATGTGTCAGGCTGGGTTTGGGGCTAAGGGTGACGTGAACAACAACCATGTATTGCAATTGCTTTATAAGGTAGCTTGGCTCCATCACAAGCGCCCTAGTCAGTATAAATCAATGTATGTTTCGTTGGGTATCGTAAGTAAAGAGCCACCCCTTCCTCGACACCAGGTGGACATATTATTACGAGACTCTTCAGTGGCATTTGAAGTATGGAAAAGCATGTCTTCAGCTTGCAGAGTGTCTCCTGCGAAAAATGCCAAAATCAGACAGCCACTACTTAGTGTGGCAAAATGTCATCAAGCTGAGCTCTTGTCCCATGATCCAAGTTGAAATTAAGTTTCTGTTTGAGTTCCTTGACAAGTTCATTATTCCATCTCTTAATGCATCACAAGCAAGTGATGAGGAACTTGGTTTCTCTAGTGGATACCTTGCACGATTATGGCCTGCAACTGTCCTCAAACATTATGAAACATTGAGCAAAATGTTAACATCCTCATCGGCATATTTCCCTTTAACTGAGCAGCAGGTAAAGATGTCACTTAAGGACCCTGCAGCCATCAACCACTTTTGTCGTGAAGTGCAAAGGCCAATGTTACAAGAAGCACTCAAAGTGATTAAAGACCATGGAGCAGAGTGGTTGTCCTTTCCCAAGTTATTTGGAATAGGGGCAGATCAGAGATACCAAAGTCCTTTCCGGTATTCTGTTTTGAAGGTGCTTGAAGTTCCCATCATGCTGCCTGAAAGCAAACAACAAAACAGGTTAGCAAACAATGTCCATGTTCATGGACAAAATCTTCACACGTTGGTGTCTAAGGACAGAACTGGACTCATCAAATGGGCCAGTATTTGGAAACTGCAGCAACCACAACTTCTGAATGAGATTAAAACACTGGCTGCATCAGCTCAGAGCCCTCTAATTAGCAAAGAGGCTAATTATAACCCCCACCTTTTTGAGTTCTATGCCAAACACATTTTCAGTGTGCCTGTGAACAATGTCATTGCTGAAAGACAGTTTAACCTTTCACAACTTTATTTCCGAGTAAACATGTCAGAGCTGACAAAACAAGCCTCCATAACGTTTGTTGAGAATACACTTCACAGTGGAAAAACCAACAGCAGGACAACTGAAGCAGCAAGAGAAGTACATGAAGAGAGAATGAAGGCATATGCACACATACTGACCTCAGACCTTCTGCAAGAGGCAAGAAAGAACTTAAATGCCATCAGAACATGCAAAACCAATGGGCCCCTAACAGCTAAAGATGTCTATCCGAAAGCTTTGGAAGCAAGAAAACTTAACAGTGACACACAAAGCATGATCCAGTCTGTTAAGGCAGAAGGTCGCAAACTTGAACTTCGGTGGAAAGCTTCCACCAAAGGAACAACACAATTGGAAGAACAGAGGTCATTCAAGCCAACTGTGATTGGAGAAGTCAGAACTGCTGGACAGGTTCCACCTCTGATGCAACTTGCAGCTCTCAAGATATGGGATTATGGACAAGAATTTCCAACACATGACTTACCAAGGGATTGCCAGTTGTTCATTCACAACCTGCCAAACACTGTCCAGCCTTCTCATGCTCCCACTTTAGACATTAATGTTACACCATTACCTGTGCATGAAGAATAGGTCATGTATTAAAGGGGTGGCTCTATTTGAAATTTGATTATCGTACATTGTAATAATTCCTGGAGCCATGCTATGAAAGGTCAAGCTGAAGTAAGACAGCTGAGAAAAAAAGAAATCATTATAATTGTATCATAGCCTAGTGTTTTCTTTTTCATTCAAAATAGAATTTTACTCAAAAATCTGTTAAAGTGGAGTGAGCAAAATCAAATATGCTGGGCCGCTGTTGCATTTTCACGGTTTTATCCGTGATTCAAATTAAGTATACAGTTTGTGACAAGTCAAACCTACAGTATGGTGTGGGTTCTTATGGTGTAAATTGTAAATATATAAATTAAGAAATAACTTCAAGGAAAAATGGTTGTGTTTTTAATGTCAGTACCTCTGACTTATTTTAATGCATGACTGCAGTGGAAAGGAAAATGTAATGATTATATTTCTGTAGTTGCTAAACAGTCTACAATTTCAGTGAACATAATTTAGTTTATTATTAGCGGGGCTCCCGCGCGCGAAGCGCGCGTGGAGCAGAGCCCCATACTCATGGAATATGGTCAACCCCTTTTCTTTTGGTTGTCACGTGACTGACCGAGCGTACGTACGTATGCGTCTACAGATTGTACGGGTAGGGTAGGGGAGACTATCAAGAGGAAGGGAGGGGTGTCTCAGGCTTGTCTTGGCAAATCCACATCTTTTATATTGGACATTCACAATATGGTCAATTGACAGCTGTCAAAACGGGATAGCCACTGACCAGCATCACATGACCATATTGTGGGCTCATGTGTCAACTCATCGAGGTGACGTGATTTATTTGGAAGCTGTTCTGGTAGCCCGCACATTTTTGGCGGGAAATTGCGTTGACGACTGAAAAATAAATTTTCAGTTCATTGTCTTTTTGAGACACAATATTACTACTCTACACTGTTAAAGTTTTACTAAAGGATAAACGAAACAATTTCTATTGCTATGTCAACAAACAATAGCAGAGAAAATATAATTTGCAGAACACAGGGTTCAGGTGAAGAGCAACGGGAATGAGAGCAAGAATTAACTGGGGAAGAATGAGCGAAGTAGATCGCCAAAGAAGGCGCGCTCGGGAAAGAGAAAGGAGACGAAATTATAGCGAAGAACGCCGACAAGCAGAAAGAGTCCGGGCTCGAGAAAATAGACAAAATGTTAACGAAGAACGCCGAGAAGCGGAAAGATTCCGTGCTGTGGAAAACAGACAAAATTGTAGCGAAGAATGCCGAGAAGCGGAAAGACTTCGTGCTGTGGAAAACAGACAAAATTTTAGCGAAGAAAGCCGAGAAGCGGAAAGACTCCGTGCTCTGGAAAACAGACAAAATTGTAGCGAAGAAAGCCGAGAAGCGGAAAGACTCCGTGCTGTGGAAAACAGACAAAATTGTAGCGAAGAAAGCCGAGAAGTGGAAAGACTCCGTTCTATGGACCACAAATTTGCATAAGTTTTGTCTGCAAAATATTTGCTCACTGATGCGTGACTCAGCACTCGCACTTTCCACTTTCTCTTAAACTTGACACTTGACTTGGAAAACCGACTTCTAAACAACCCTTCTTCAGAAAAATGATCTTCTGAATGCACTACTTTTGAATGAGAAGCAAACTGATGAAAGATTTCAAATTTTTATGTCCTTTAATCATATAAACATCTCCCCTGTCGACGGCTAAGAAATACTCCCGCGGGAATTTTCTCTTGGCGGCAAATTGCAGAATGTAGCGCTTTCACTGGCAGCTTTTCGCGTTGTCGACGTTGTCATTTAGTGTGTCGATTGAGAACTTTGGTTTCAACGCCGTTGTTTTCGTAAAAAATGTTCTTCTAAATTGTAAAATGTCTCAAATGTATGTTAATCATTCACGTGTTGCGTTGGACCAGGTCTACTTATAGTTCACACTTTTACGGTTATTTATTTCTTTTGTTAAGTAACTACAGCTGATTGTAGTGAATAAATGAAGGCAGTAATTTTTTAAACTTACAATGTAATTAAGAAAAGAATAATTAATAATTATTTTTTCATTCTCGTGAAAAATGTTTTTCGGGCTGGTAGATGTTGTTGTAGATGTTGTTAATTTTCTTTGCACCCTGCTTGGAGTAAACATTTATTTTACCGAGGTGTTCGTTTTAACACGAAAATGGCAAGAGTTGTGTCCTGCATTTCCCAGTAGCGTGTACAAATCTTTTAAATACATTAACGCAAATAGAATGGTTAATTTAATCAGGAATAGAATACAGTACATTGATAATTTGTGTTTTTTGTAGAATATACTCCATGACTTTGTAGATAGAAAGACCGTACTTATGGCAGACGAAAGTTTAGACAAAAATCACAGCAAGTTAACCGACCTCGACACTTAACTATAGTTAAAAACGTTTGTGAATTCCTTCGCAATATTTTAGAATGCTTTTACAGTTTAAAGTGAAATGAAAGTACTAACGGGAGCCCCGCTTTTAGGCTTGGCTAAATCTATATATTGTGTAATATTTATCATTTATGTAAGTACATTGTAGAGCAGTTGTAATCCATATTTCAGGCTTTAAAATATTTTTAATATGGCAATATTGGTTAGAATGACACAAAAAGTGTGTATAATATGATACAGTGCACAAATGTAAGATTATCACCTTATAAAGGAAAGTTACATAATGTGTTGAATGGAATAAAGCACAGCAGAACACTTTGCGTTTAAATCTGATCTAATATAATGCACAGAATTTATTTCCAGACCTCAATGAGACCTTTAGGATCCCTATTACATACCATAAAAATATTGTATCCCCACAGATAATCAAACTTGTAGTCTGGCTCAAAATTGCAGGTTCTCAAAACCTGCAAAACAAGGCCGCCGTGACCTTTATTTGGCGAACAAATTGTAAAAACACATAACTCTCTCCATTAAAAGAAAGCGTCTCTTTTGCTGGAAAAATTCAATGTGAAAACAAAGCATCCCAGCCGAATTGATAGGGATGAATAATACTTATCTGTAAGCTTATAACAGTATCGTTAAGCTTGCTATTTGCATTTACTCGAAAACTACATTTCCTTTTACCTTGACTCTCGTTTCCTTGAACTGAACATTCCAAAAGCTCTCTCTCCGGTGCATTCGATATCTCACTGCAAGAATTTATATCTTGAGCGCGCGGGGAAAAGGTTGAAATAACTTTAAAAACGATCAATCTGGGGCTCCTGACCTTCATTCCCCAGAAAACTAGAAGGTAAGTCTTGAATTTGACCGTTTCGATTTTCCCGACTTCACCGGTCCCGCACTCGGTGGACGGCAAAACAGTCAAAAAATAAGTATTTATACCACTTAGGCGAGGAGAGAAGAAAAACTAAAACGGTAGAAATTTTAAATCTGTCCCATTCTTTCTACCTTGCATACTTAAGTGCCAAAACCTTTGCGTTTCAAAACGATATTCAACGAAACAGATTGCTATGGTATGACTGGCGCAAATGTTGCCAAGAAACGCTCCAACTGCGTATGTCTGAAACTTTTCCTTCCTGAAGTACTGCATTCCATTCCGTGAGGGCTAAACTATGGGGTGCCACACGGGACATTATTATATAGCAATATATATTTATTGGTAATGTAATATATACGAGATATATAGCGTAAATATATGATATTGTTTCATATTTTAGAGCTCATTGCATATACATCTGCCTAATGACACAAATATGTAAAGTATAGTGTAAATACCTATGTCATAAATATTTTTATTCCAACCTAAGACACATACACATTTATAAAGGGTATTGGGTAAATTATATATATGGTATTGCTCACAAATATATATAGCTATTGTGCCCGGCAGTGGTGATGCCCATTCAATGGACCGCCATGAGAGAAAATGGCGGAAAGAGATTTTGAGGAATTTTTCCAAGTTTCAATCCCTTCACTCTTTCATCAAGCTCGTCGAAATCTCCATACTGAAAACATCAACGTTTTGGAGTATTTTGAACGCCGGTTAGATGATCACGCGTATGTTCAGGTTAGATCCTTTGTCTTGCAGTGGGAAGATAACAACGCTAGCGCTAGCGACGACTTCCTTCAACTACTTTACCTTCTGCACGAAAATATTGTTGGTTTAAATGGTCAGTTTCAAGATCTTTGTTTCATGCGTAGAGACTATGCTTCGGAGATGGGATTTTTGTGCCCAAGAGAACGTTCAAGAAGACCTGGTCGCCCAAGATTTCAAATCCCCGAAGAAGTAATAACAGGACTGCATGATATTCATGGTGCATGGAAAGAAGTAGGTAAAGAGGCTGGTGTATGATAAAACAGTTCTACGAAGACGACAGCAAGACGACAAGACAAAGGATCTAATCTGAACATACGCGTGATCATCTAACCGGCATTCAAAATACTCCAAAATGAAAGAGTGAAGGGATTGAAACTTGGAAAAATTCCTCAAAATCTCTTTCCGCCATTAATTTTTTCTCTCATGGCGGTCCATTGAATGGGCATCACCACTGGCCAAAATAATGGCGGGCACAATAGCTATATATATTTGTGAGCAATACCATATATATAATTTACCCAATACCCTTTATAAATGTGTATGTGTCTTAGGTTGGAATAAAAATATTTATGTCATAGGTATTTACACTATACATTACATATTTGTGTCATTAGGCAGATATATATATGCAATGAGCTCTAAAATATGAAACAATATCATATATTTACGCTTTATATCTCGTATATATTACATTACCAATAAATATATATTGCTATATAATAATGTCCCGTGTGGCACCCCATACTAAACTTTGACTGTCAAGTGACGATATGTAAATTTGAAGTTCGGGACGCTTGGTGGATCTAACATGGGGACGTTACCTACTTCCTGGTGTTGTTGATTTACAATGGCGACGCTTCGTTCCGACTCATATTGTGTATGCCTTTACTCGTTGGTGAGTTGTTGGCTTTGTTTTCCTTCAACTTCTTCAAGTAAGTTTTGTCCGACACTAGCAGGGTTTTGGCACAAGTCGTAATATAGATCATCGGGCGGAGTATTCTTACAGCAGCTTGTAATTTCCTTTCAGACGCAGCAATAACATGGACCCAGCCTCCTCCTCCTTACACACCATCAGGTGTATCTGATGCTCGTACCGCGTACCCAGTAAAATTAGTGAACGGCTCTGCGGTGGAGAGATTAAGTTGGAACTACACGCTGACGGGAGAAACACTCGATAGAATATCCTGGCTAAAGAATGGAGTCACAGTTGGCGTTAAAAAAGCTTCAGGTTCCACTGGCATAATTCGCGAAGGAAATAACTTGGAACATTTTAACATCAGTTCCACTGATCCAGCCACGCTGATCATTTATGATGTAACAGAGGATGATGAAGCACTATTTAGCTGTGAGGTAGAAACTGAATCTTTTAAGATATGGACGGACAACATACAGGTTACCATTCAAGGTGAGTAGCATTCATTTTTGTCAAGTCGACTTTAAGATTAATGATTACGATGAAATGCAGTTCGTACAACCTGCGAGGGGAAGTGAATTCCACAACAAAACTATGTGAATTATTGAGGCTATTTTGCACGGTATCAAAGTTAGACGTTGTCTTGCGAACATATACAGCTACTAAATAAACGAAAGATCGTCGCAGTTATGTAAGCAACATAGTTAGTTTCAATTTCTTCGTTACACCTTATTGCTACGCCACTGGCAACTTTAATAAACATATCCGTAGGAAAAGGTCACTTTCCTGCCAAACTTTAGTATGCCAAAATTGTTCCCGTTTACAATGATGGTTATGAATCTAAACCACGTAATAATTATAGACGGATATGTCCTCTCTAATGAATATTTGAAAAGGTCATTTACTAGTCATTTTTAAACAAACATGTATATTCTTCCAGAGACAATATGGTTTTCGAGAAAAACATTGAGCAGAGCATGCTATTTTACATATTGTAAATAAGATTCGAGTTCATACGGACACAGGATTGTTATTATGTGGCGTGAACTTAACTTAATCATTACAGAGCCTGTGGCTTAGTAAATGATTGGGTTATTCTTATTTGGTTGGAAGAATTCAGTCTACGCAAGTAGGATCTCACATTTTTATAAAGGAGAAGACTCTATCTGGCTTACATCTGGTCTTGATCCTTGGACCTATTTCCTGTTTATGTTAATAATGCATATATCTACAGTACTGCCTGTAGAATTTCTAGTTTAGGACTAAAGTGACCACGCTAGCCATGTTGTAGATCAACTTTGCATTCATTAATTCTTTAATCCCCTTCTCCAGTTACATATAAACGTCATGAGTTTAAGATTAATGTCACGTCTTCCCCTCCAATCAGAAATGGTCAATGACTGGAAAAATACAGAATGCAAACTGGAACTTATCAGCAAAACAACAAAAGCAAACTAAAGACAACAAATAATAATAACAAAAGGAACATGTTGATTAATGTTGTCTCTTAAATTTCACTGTCTGCAAATCAAGTCTCTTGGGGGGTTAAATGAGCTGCCCTGATCTGGTGCGTACAGCGGTATCTCTCGGGCCTCCGAGTGTTTCTGGTCTCAAACAGCTGGCTCCGCTTCTGCGTTTCTGATATCGTCATCCAGGTGATGTTTTCTCTGTTGAAGTGGGCTGTTGGAAGTAAGGCAGAAGTGCAGACGGGTTTCTTTGCAAAATGCAACCTGAAGCCTCCACAGACTAAGAGCACGGCTGATCCGTCTGCTGGACCCTGACTGTGGCTGGCTTGTTTTCACCTTGGATCCACACGTGATCACCTGGCTGAAGTGAGTGTAACTCCTTGACTCTGTGCCGTGCATCGTAATGATGCTTCTGCTTCATCTTCCTTTCGCTTCCGTCCCGCTTCCAATCCTCTATTTCTGGCCTGCTTGGTTGTAGAGATTCTGGAAGGCAAGGAAGGGTGCATTGGATCTGGTGGCCAAAGAGTAACTCAGATGGACTCTTTCCACCCTGCATGGGTGTGGATCAAGAAGCAAGCAGGACTTTCGCAGGACCTTCGCAGGGCCTTCGCAGGGTCATCTTCCTTCTGCAGCAACTTCTTCGCTGTTTGAACAGCTCGTTCAGCTTCCCCATTGGATTGAGCATAGAGGGGGCTGTTGGTAACATGTTTAACTTCCCAGTCTTAAGCAAATTTAGGAAACTCGGATGAATCGTACTGGGGGCAGTTGTCTGAACGTACCACTTCTGGTATACCATGTCTAGCAAACACAGATTTGAGGGCGTGTATCGTCTCGGACAAGGAGAGGGATGACAAGTAATTGACCTCGATGAACTTCGAGAAATAGTCCACTGCGATCAGATAAGGGCATTTCTTAACTTAGCGAATGTCAGTGCCAATCACTTGCCACAGTCTGTCTGGGACTACACGTGGGATCATGGGCTCTTTTTTATTATGTTTTCCGTTCAGTACACTTGCGGCATTGTTTTACTAGGTCTTCTATTTGGCGACTATGACCTGGCCACCACAGTGCCAGTTTTGGTCTTTCTCTGCATTTCGTAACACCTTCATGGCCCTTGTGTATGCAATCGAACATCTCCAGCCTAACAGAAGTTGGGATTATGATCCTTTCAGCATTGAGAAGCAATCCATGGACAACCAAAGTGAATCTCAGCAGGCGCATGCGAAGGCGTTGGATCCGTGGCAACATTTCTTCTAGATTCTTTGAACCAAGGATTGGGACTAGAGGCTTGTGGTCTGTTTCGATGTGGAACTGTTTTCTGATAAGGTAGTCTGCCAATCTCTCACAAGCCCATGTGGCGGAAGGGGCCTCTTTTTCAATCTGGGCATCCTAGGTGGAAATCTTATTAAGAATCTTGTAAGATTCTTACTACGATTCTTGATATTAAGATCTTACCAATTTTCTTGATAAGAATCTTATAAGAACTTGCAAGATCTTGTAAGATTCTTATAAGGTATTCTAAGATCCAAATAAGATCTTGCAAGATTCTTGGAACTCCTTTTAAGATTCTTACAAGATCTTGTAAAATTGCTGTATGTTTTTATAAGATCCTAACAAGATCTTACAAGAACCTTTATAAGAATCTTATAAGAACTAGGAGTCTTGTAAGATCTTGTTAGGATCTTATAAGATCTTGTCAGATTTTTATAAAATGTTGTAAGATTCCTATAAGTTCGTGTACGATCTTATCAAGTTCTTAAAGGATTTTGCCAGGTTCTTGTAAGATTATTATAAGATCTTTTAAGATTCCTTTACGTTTTTATAAGATCCTAACAAGATCATGCAAGATTCATCCGAGTTCCTGTAAGATTCTTATAAGCTCTTAAGTGTTAATAAGATCCTACTAAGATCCTGACAAGGTCCTTCCCAATCTCTTGTCAAATTGTTTCAACATCTTGTAAGATTCTTTAAGATATTTTTTAAAGATTCTTGGAAGTTATTGCAACATAGGACAAGATAGTTCTTACAAGTTACTGTTTTTGATTCTTATCTTACAAGAAGTTGCTACATTCATACATAACTGTTAAATGGTTACCTTTTCAGTCAATAAGTACACATTTTGGAACAAATTACTACTGTATTTCAAACTGAAAAAAAGAAAAGCAGTGTTGAACAGTTGTTGTGATAAGACTCAAAGATTGTAGATGAACATAGTTTGAAGAGTTGTGTCTCAATTCAGCAAGGATTTGAAGTATAGTTTTCTTATTAATTATCAGTTCAAAAGACTACATGTAACTAAAATTTAATATTTAATAAATAGCAAGGAAGGTAATGGTTGCAATCTGACAAGCTCAAAGCCTTTTGTTCAGAAATTGACTGAAATTTAGCATGTGGCTGTCGATGTACAGTACATGAAAAATAAGATGTATTGCTCTGAACTCTTATGCTGGTTTGTACTAATAGATCTGAGCAATATCAGGTTTAACTGGAAGCTTTTCCCTTGCCATAGCAAGGGGTTTTTGTCTAATTAACTTTGGAACAAACAATTTGATCAGCTTTGTTTGTTTGTATAATAATTATGTGTGTGTGTGTGTGTCCCATTACTGTATTGTTACTCTTCATTACTCATTATTCACATCAGTCCTCGTTTTCATCAGCTGTGGCAGCCTGTATGGTAGAGCTTGCCAAAAACCTTTTTCGTGTATCAAGACATTTTTGATTGCAAGACTGCCTAACGAGGGCCCATTTCTTCGTCAGGGCACCTCCACAAAATGTGTCATGAATGGCCTCTGCAAAGGACAGAAATATGAATAAACTATTAAGAAATTGATTGAATTCGATATGTATAATTATTACATATTAAAATGAAATATATGCATCACTGTTATAACCAATGATGTAATTGTAGCCACAAAGTCTATCACTTTGCTGTCATTCATGTAAGGTACACTATAATTATGAGCCTTACTTTTCCTTTACTATTAAACCAAACTGCTGTGCCACTGTTTGGTATCCTGACAGGTGGCCCCATATTCACAAACCTTTCTTGGAGAAAGAAGACTTTAACAAGTACTGTTAATTTACAGTTGAGACAAAGACCTTTTAAAGTTTGTCAATAAACAGTTGCTTAGGCTGAATCCTAACCTACACTGGAGGAGGGCTTTGTGAGTAAGGGGCCAGTTCAGCAGCATATGCTGGGTCTAACTGATGGCATTGAGAAGAGAAATCCGTTCCCTTGATGCTGTATGTAAAAACTCTTGATTAGTCGGGCTGCAATAATGTTGAACATTATGCAGGTGTTCGATTTATAGACCCGTACCAAGCTGTTACTTCCTTCTTCCTACGAGCGTTTGAAGGAGTTGATATGAAGGGGAGAGTAAAATTTAAAGTCAGCCTCATCTGTAGGCAATTTTTCGTTTTTCCTGCTTCGGGTTTCCTGCGGCTTTGGGCTCCCTCAAAAGGATAAAATGAAGGTTGGCTGTGGAGGAGGCTAAAGAAAAAGTAACATTTATCACTTTGTTCTTTTCGTTTGCCTTTCCCCTAATGCATTATGCTTCTTTCAAAAGCTGGAGAAGCAACTGGGTACGAGTCTGATGGAATATATATATATATATATATATATATCTATGCACTGTAAATGCTCTATTAAGCCCCCCTCTCTAGCCCCTCTTTCCCATATCCAAAGTTTTTTTTTTCTTTTCTAATAACACAGGAACTTAGATGCATTCATTCTTACTCTGGTATCTTGGATTTGCAAACTGAGAAAACATAGCTTAATTGTTTTTCAAGTTTACCCCTCACATAGATTTGTGCATGTCGTCCTTGATTTACTCTGTGTATTTTGGTATTGAAGAGTAAAAGTAAAGGTGTCACAAAAAAGTTCAGAGTTGGTAGTTATTACCATGGATTTAAAAATGTATTTAAATCTTTCATTTTTCAGGGGCACTAATAAGCACTATATGAAAAAATAACTTAAATCATTGTTTTACTTGAACAAATACAACTTTTTTAAAACTTTAAGAAAATAAATGATTAGGCTTTGCAAATAGAGTGATAAACAGTCCAGGTATTATAACATTTTATTATTATCATAACTTCCAAGCAAACTTTTGGTTCTTTGACAATACTACTTAGTTCATGCATTGTTATAATAATTTTGAACACAATGTCTTTTGCAGAGATTGGCAATAAAAATAGTACTCAAATAGTGAGAATCGAGATAAACGTTAATATAAACACAACATATTCAACTTACATGCATAACTATGGTTCTTTGACAACACGCATAATTTTGAACACAATGTCTTTTTGTCTTTTCTTCTGTTATGAGCAATATGGACTTCTGCATCATAAATTTTTGGTTTTTGTGGCAAAGTATTAAAATTAAAACACTCTTGACTTAATTCGACCAGCTTTTTCCCTTGCTCAGAAATAGAATCCAAAGTATCTGACTTCCAGTAACTACATGGTTTTAATAATATAGCAGAACAACACGTTTGAGTGATATCACTGTTTATGCTTGAATTACTAATAGTTTTACGAGTATCACTGCAGTTATGTTTATCCTTCCTTGGTTCACTATACTCTTTGCCTTGAATATCTTGTGCAAAATTTTTGAAAATGGGATTTCTTGAATGCTCCTTACTGTGCTTTGTCCCCATTCTTACAGCATTATGTACATGTACCCTGTGTTTCATTCTATTTTGATTTCTGAACCCCTTTGTTTTTATTCCCTTGAATTTGCAATGTGTTGAGTGAAAACCACTTTTATTAACATGGCAATGTATTCTAGATGACATAGGTACTTTCTTTGCAATATGCTTACGGATGACCTTTCTTAAATTCCTGCTTTTCTTCATTATACGTGCAAGTTGTTTAATTGGGATTCTGCTTGGTTCTCTATCACATTGAATAGCACAAGGTTTGTTTACTACACATTCCACGGCACATTCAGAAGACAGAAACTTTGCATATCAAGACCTCAGACATTGTTTGGACATTTAATTTTTATTTATTGTATTTACATCAACAAACAGTTGTACAGCTTTTTCAAACAAAATAATTACAATCATTTTCTAACGACATTAACACATTGTTCATGGATTGTTGTATTCTTACATATACGAGCTGCGACACGAGCAAGACAATTAAGAGTAGCGACTACTAGAATGCTGAATAAAATCACCTTTATTTAACAGTATTAGGAAAATATACATTCAATAGACTTAACGAGCTTACAATAAGTAAAAAACAAGTAAATAATATTTTAAAAAGTTTGTTATTTTGGTGTCCTCATGACTTACATAATACCGTAGGTTGCTGCATGTTCTCCAATATGACGGACGTCTTCTAGCTCAGTTCTTCTCTCAGTTTGACCTTGATCTCTTCACATGATAACTTGCTGCTTTCCATATCTTGTGAGGACTTCACTTCAGTATAGTTCGTTTTGTCGCTGTCATTTGTATTGTCCTTTGTGATATTTTTACTATGATCATCAATGATCTGGTGTGAACTAGTGAGAACTCGTTTGAACATGTTAGAATTGCTAGACAGTCCTTGAAACAACCCGGGTTGAAATATAAGCTCATAGTGTTGGTCTATCAAGAACGGCGTTAGCAGGTAATTTTTCCGACATTTTCAAGAAAATACTTTGTAAAGTCGTAAACAATCCAATCGACCATATGACAGCTATCGTAATAGGGCAATGTGACTTTTGTCACGTGATATTTATGACGTAGCACGTGACATTTATGACATCATACCATTTGGTCGAGTTTGAAAACCATCATGGGGGACTATATGCGACGTTGCCAGATAGACTGATAGATTGAAGAAGAGGTAAAACTAAAGTACAGGCAGCCCGACTAATACAGTTGGTATGTAGTTAATTTTATCCTCACTTTTTAACAATTCCACTCAGGATAAATCTAGAATCACTTTTCCTTTCGTCTTTGCCCTCTCCATGGGCCCAATCATTCCGTTGGCCATCTCTCGGTCAGTAAACAATGCCCTGAAAACTTTTAGGGCAAACTTCTTTACATCTCCCCCTGATGACAGGAAAAGCAAGTTCACATCCTTGTACATCTGGAATCCATGCAGAATTAAGAGTCAAGACATCCAAATATCAAACAAACAATTTAATTTGAAATAGAGCTCTGTAATCCAAATATAAACACATAGATACAGGTGCAGCTGTATGTTGACACTAGTGCACCCAAGTTTGTCCTTGCTGGGACTGTCTTATTGGGAAGAACTAGTCATACAAATTGAAATTATTCTGTAATTTAGTTATCAAGCAATGCATAAAGGCAATTTGGGGAGGTCTGCACCACACTAATCTAGGCTGCTCAATCTTTGCTTGATGCAGGAAATTATTTGACACCAGCTACAGTACAGGCCAGATGGACTGCAGCATTACACGCGCGTAAATTGCGTGTAAAGACGCCGAATTACACGCAGTTTACGCGCGCATAACTCGCAAATACGCGCAGGTGCGTGTAAAAAAATACACGCAATTCTTTATAAAGTGCGCGTAAAATTTACGCGCAGTTTGAAGGTGAAGCTCATTAAGTGCGTGTAATGTATAACGAAGGAATTTGCTTCGATCGCCACGCGCGACGACCGGATCCGCCGTCTGGTCGTAAACATATCACCGGATTCTAAAAACATGTGAACATGAACTTCACTTTTAATGAAACTCTTTCTGAATGGGAAGATTTTGTTACATGTAACTTACAAAATTATCTCTGCACTTGTTTCCTGGTACTTGTTGTTGGATTAAAATAAAATCGCGTATCTGTCTTGCTTTTCGTGCAAGATGAAATTCTATCCATCCGAACGGAATATTTTGTCACAAATGTCGAACAATTCGGAATCGCCAATCGGTTTCTTTGCGTTCCGGGTTTCCTTTGAATGAAATTGTTGTGAATTTTACGTAGTCAAAAACATGTTTGGCAGGCTTTGGTTTTCATTTCAGCCGACAACAACAACGCCAAATTAAAATGTGCATTCCGCTTGTTGATGAGCCACCGCGGCAGCTGCAAACAGACCGACCGTATTTAATATTTCGATGAAGCAAAGAGCCGTCGAGTCGGTCGGTGTTTAAGAGCGTGTCTCCGTAAAAACCGACCAGTGATTTTGGATCAAAAAATTAAATTCCCTTATATTCTGGGATGTTAAAGCCTTTACCGTAGTAGTCACAAAAATACACTTCGCTTGACCGAAAGTGATAAATATATTTTTTTACGAATTTTTGAATTTCCGGACGATTAGCGCCGGCGTCACAGCCGTTCAAAGTGCAAAACTCGTTAATATTGACCGCACTCTAGAAAACGAACACCTGGCTCAAAAAGCCTTATTTTCTTTTCCGTATACAGATACACAACTGTAGATTTCCTAGCCATTTCACAGTCCCGAATTATTTATTTATTTCAACGGCAATGATTTTTTCCCCAGCACGTGTTTTCGGCTTTTCATCAAAACACGAAAGTTGCTCAATTTTGAGGGTAATTTTAAAAAGTGTGGCACCTTTCTGAACTTCGCTATCTGTATGAATACAATCTAGAAATGATAGTAAAACTCAACAAGGAATAACATTTTTGTGCTCTCCACGTTTTCGGAATAGACCGCCGTTTGAATTTCCAGAAATTTCGTAAACCTGATAATTAACATATACTCGCCTTGTCGATCTGCTTGTCAAAGTCAAACTTCATTTGAGGGCGTGATGGGTCTTATCCAAGTTCTTTCACATTTTGAGGTTATTTCTGAATCATATGAAACTATATTGGCTGTTGATTCCATGTCCTTGGTCCGTTTTAAGAAGTTATCTTGTTTATAAAATGGCAGTATCCGCAAGCGTGACTGGTTCGTGACACTGTCCTGAAAGGTCTTTTGTTAAAATTAGTTGGATGCAATCTTGTTCATCGAGATTACTCTTCAAGACACCGCGGTGAAATTTCTAGGGCAAATAAAACACTTTTCTTTGCAAATACGACGCGATGCGTCGCTGACAAAGCGTTTTAACCCAGTCTCCTGACAAACTTAAAAAATGCGTGACTTTGTATTTCATCCCCAGTTCTCCTGCACTGGGTGATGACCTGATACGGTAATTATAATTAACAAATACTGGCTCGCTCACTTGCTGTATTAACTTCTTAGGTTGTAATGTCCGTCTTTGATTTTGTAGAGGATATTTTTGCTCCTGAAGTAACTGCTTTAACTCGAAAAACATCGAAATTATCTCTCACTTTGAAAAATAGAACGCTATGAATCAACGTAAAAAATAGACAGTTCTGTAAAGACATTCTAAGCACCTTTAACATCTTGCAAAAATCCAGGAATACTAGCTTGTGTATTTTTGAACATCTGTGTTGTAACAAATATACTTGTCCTAATTATACTAACGCGCTGGTCCAAACAATGTAAAACAAGAATGTTCATTTCATACTTGTTATTTACTCAAACCAAGATTTCTACACTTACATCGTGGCACTGTTGCCAAAAAATATAACTGGTTATGATTAAAATAGTCGGAAAAATAAACACCTTATGGAACGATTCCCTTTCAAGGTTTTACAACAACGTTGAATGGTTATGCCCTCGACCTTCTCTTTCAGTCTTTATTTATAATTAGATTTACAGTTTGTTACACAATTCGGAATACTTGACCATGACATTTATCTAGGTTTTATGAGTTCTTTTATTCTATTGAAAGTTACAAAGTAAAGGCGCCTCACATACGTCGGTACTTCGAAATAATCATATCATCATTATCTTAAAGACAAAACCTTTTTAAACCCCCTCTTCATCAGTCCTCCGTGTTACGGGTATTTAAAGCTACTTGAAGCTACACGGAAAGAATTTGTCACACCTGGCCATGGGCATCAATCTCGAGACCTCTCACACAGAAGACTCCAAGGGCTACGCAATAACCGACTGTGCCAATCGTTGCCCCTCCAAAAAGGGAAAACGTAAAATATTGTGTAATAGAATGCTTACCTGACGCAATGGGAATTGTGATTCCAAAAATTGCGTGAATATTCTTGGACATCGCCAAGTTGATAACATGATCATTTTTTAGCTTTTTCCTTGCTCCTGAATGAAGAGGATATCGACATGTCCTCAAAGGACGCCAGTTGCGACCCAAATTATGTCTGTGTTTTGGACACACGAACATTTCTTCTTGCCGGTGTGGTGGCACATCGAATAGACCCCCCCCCCCCCCCCGACTAGTATCAGTTCGTACTCCATCATTCCTGATAGTTTTGAAAGATGGCACGTTTTCAAGTGGATCGTTATATCTTCCTGGCATTCTCACAACCTACATACTGTATCCGAACCTCGAAATCCTCCACAATTAGATTTTCCGAAGCCCGAGAAAGAACACTTTACTGTATCAGTAGCCATGTTACCCCTTGTTTCTTTTTTGTCCAGTCCAGGAGGACTGGGGATGAAATACAAAGTCACGCATATCTCAACTTTAATCTGAACTGGGTTAAATCGCTTTGTTAGCGACTCATCGCGTTTTCTTTGCAAAGAAAAGTGTTTTATTTGGCCTAGAAATTTCACCGCCATGTCTTCAAGAGTAATCCCAATGGACAAGATTGCATCCAACTAATTTTAGCAAAAGACCTTTCAGTACGGTGTCACGAACCAGTCACGCTTTCGGATACTGCCATTTTATAAACAAGATAACTTCTTAAAACGGACCAAGGACATGGAATCAACGGCCAATATAGTTTCAGATGATTCAGAAATAACCTTAAAATGTGAAAGAACTTGGATAAGACCCATCACGCCATCAAATGAAGTTTGACTTTGACAAGCAGATCGACAAGGCGAGTGTTTGTTAATTATCAGGTTTACGAAATTTCTGGAAATTCAAACGGCGGTCTATTCCGAAAACGTGGAGAGCACAAAAATGTTATTCCTTGTTGAGTTTTATTATCATTTCTAGATTGTATTCATACAGATAGCGAAGTTCAGAAAGGTGCCACACTTTTTAAAATTACCCTCAAAGTTGAGCAACTTTCGTGTTTTGATGAAAAGCCGAAAACACGTGCTGGGGAAGAAATCATTGCCGTTGAAATAAATAAATAATTCGGGACTGTGAAATGGCTAGGAATTCTACAGTTGTGTATCTGTATACGGAAAAGAAAATCAGGCTTTTTGAGCCAGGTGTTTGTTGTCTAGAGTGCGGTCAATATTAGCGATTTTTGCACTTTGAACGGCTATGACGCCGGCGCTGACCGCCCGGAAATTCAAAAATTCGTAAAAAAATATATTTATCACTTTCGGTCAAACGAAATGCATTTTTGCAACTACTAAGGTGGAGGCTTTAATATCCCAGAATATAAGGAAAATTAATTTTTTGATCCAAAATCACTGGTCGGTTTTTACGGAGACACGCTCTTAAATCAACTGATGTCGCATGTGACGGAACAAAATATCACAGGATTCTTAAAACATCTATCTTAATCTAAATACTGTACACTTAAATATCGTCACTTCCAATTACAAACTCTTTCGTTTCTCAACAAAGATGAAATTCTATCCCAACAGAATATTGTGGTGACGTGCTATGGTAGTTTCGAAAACGAAGCACTCGAAAACGAAGACCGAAGCACGAAGCACCCAAATCTCGAAAACGAAGTACCCAAAACTCGAAACCACTGTAGGTTTAATAACTGCAGCTTTACGTCTTGTATCAGGGTCTGGAAGGGGTTTCGCGTGATCCGTGAATTGACCAAAAAACAGAGCGTGAATCGGGAAAACTCATGAAATACAGCCGTGCTTCGTGAATTATATATTCACCGTGACGTAAATCGTAAAAAAAATCGTAAAAAAAATTACGTGATTCGTGAATGTACGGAATTTTAGCCCGTGATTTGTGATCCAGACCCTGTTGTATGACGCAATCCGAAACAAGTGGACGCAGCGGATGCGTCCGCACCTTCAAAGGTCCATAAAATCCATCCCAAGGTTTTATAAGAGCCTGCCAACTGTTTGACTGAACGTTTCTCGATGGGATATAATGTATTAATTTTATTATTGGTCATACTATACTTGATACATCTTATCTTAGAGTGACGACGGCTACCACGTTTTCCCGCCAAAATGACGCTGGTTCGCGCGCGAGTACCACTTAGTACTAAGAAAAGCTCGTACTCGTCTTAGAATCTAAAGCTCTCTATCATCGACTCAAGCCTGCGAATTTAACTCGTAAAAACAACTTTTACGCGTAATGATTGACTCTTCTCTGTTTAGCTACTAGAAATTTTTCAGTCATACTTCTCCTTTGGGGGTTGAAGCGGAATCATGAACCATAGTTACAAAACATGAAATAATTATGAATGTTTGTTTTAAGAACTTGGGAATCATAATCTTTGTACTTCGGCTCGGGAATAAAACAAAATACAGGTATCCATTAATTGCGTTCGATCGGGTGGGTGGGCGGGGGACGGAAACATGTCCCCTGACCCCCCTATAAAATTCGTGCATTCGGGGCTGACAGTCCCCTTGTTTCAAAGGTAACCTGGTGCTTAATGTTCAGTTTCAAAAAAACGCCATACCTAGACAAAATGAACGATGATACCGAGACTGGATGAAGCAGAAGTTTGAACACCAAAGAATACAAAACGGGACTGAGCTGCCACTGAGGAAATCATTGAGTAAATAGGTGATCAATAGTCTTCTTGAATCATGACTCTGGAAGAAAATTATTGTAGGAATCATTTATCATTGAGGCAAAAACGACTCAGAATCACGAATATCAAGATTCAAATGATTCCACTTCTACTCCCGATCCTCTTGTATTTTACGCATAGAGTGCCGAAAACACTGCCAATTCGATGTACTTAACCATGGCAACTTAGAATATTACGCTAATTCCAGTCTACAAGAGTCCGGAGTTTCTTATACATGCGATGCGAATAGTGTTTCGATCCAACGGCACAGTCGTTACAACGACGAAGAAAACATGTTTCTTAAATGGGACTTGTGAGACTCACTCAGAAGGTTTTCAACTTCTTGTGGGATTTCGATGTAAGCCTTACAGAAATAGGGGAATCGCGGTTGAACACAACCTGGATCAGCGTGATAAAAGTGCGATGCCTCCTTGTTTGACGCTTGTTTTTTCTTCCAATCTCCGTCAATGGGAAAATAGTACCTCTTCTTGTGCTCGAGAACTAAGTCATGAGGTATGATTCTTTGCCTATGACAGAAGTGGTTGTTGCAACCCTTGCAGATTTTCGCCTCTTTCGGTAGAATACGAAGAACAAACGGGTTTCATTGTGATGAATCTCGCTGTACAATCGAGTTTGCGGTTGGCTGGTGCTCTGAGCCCCATTATCGGGAGTAGCAGTTGATTTGTCGCCTGCAGAGGTGGGGTGGTAACGATATTTATTTGTTGATACCTTCTTTCCTGCCACCTTTTTGTCTATGTTAGCCTCTGCTAGGGCACTTCATGAGCACTTACTTCCATCACTGTTCTTACCAATAAACTTCAAGTGTTCGTTAAGCATTCCAACCTTCTTTGCTACTGCATTGGAATGTTTACAAACAGACAGGGTTCTTCGTTTTCGAGATTTGGGTGCTTCGTTTTCGATCTAGGGTGCTTCGTTTTCGATCTAGGGTGCTTCGTTTTCGAGTTTTGGGTGCTTCGTTTTCGAGATTTGGGTGCTTCGTTTTCGATCTAACGTGCTTCGTTTTCGAGTTTTGGGTGCTTCGTGCTTCGGTCTTCGTTTTCGAAACTACCGACGTGCTATATAAGTGTAAACAAAATACTTTTCCAGTTGACTCCCGATAACTCAACTGTATGTCGAACAATTCGATATTAGTTTTTTTGCGTTGCGAGTTCCTTCTCCGAGGCTTTGATCGCGATTTGAGGCTTTCCGACAACAACGCTGAGTTAACATTGGCATTCGGTGCGAATAAACAATTAACAATCAATTTACTTCACGCGTGAGGTTGCGAATTTGAAATGAACAATCGAAATCCTCTTTGTGACTTTCAACATTCCAACAAAAGTTTTCTAGGAAAATCTCTCCGAAATTCGCGAATTAAACTGCACAATAATTTCACCATACACCTAAAAACCTGATAATTCTCATATTTCAAAATCAAATTCGCTGAAATGATATTTCATCGCTATTTAACGATACCCCGATATAACGATGTGATTTCGCCAGTCCCTTGGTACATCGTTATATCGGTGCTCCACTGTATTTCGTAACAAATTTCGTGCATTTCGCGATTCTTACGGCTATAGACTGCCTGTGTTGGAATAGCGATCACCTCATAAACTGTATTGAATTGTAATTAAGAATAGGATATACCAGTATAATTTTAAATAAATGGAAATTGGAAACGATTCAAGTTGCGTCTTTTGAAGGCGTTGCGATTTGGCATAATTGTTAGAGTAGGGAAACTTAGTACGTGAACAAATCAAAAACAAGTCAACATCGGCCGTCGTGAACAAAGTCATTGGCAAGTTAAATCGTGTAGTTTAACCGGCCATCCTTCGGATTTCGACAAGTTTCAAACGTGAAGTGAGGTGAAGTGTGGATTTTCTGAGATCAGAGTTCATGTTTCAGCTCACTTCGACGTCGTATGTTTTAAAATTACAATATCTACGAAACGTATTATTTACATACAATAGCAAACACCGGTCGGGTAAACATGAACTGCAGTGAGCTACAGCGTATACCGTGCGGATGAAATTGTGAATGAAAGCGCAAGTAACTGCAGATTAAATCATAAGAATCGTATTTTCATTCATCGTAAATGAGAAAGATGACGTTCACAATGTTATACGACTTGGGTTTACGACGTTAAACCACTTTCATCAGGCTGCAGTTCTGTGCAATTATTTACATTAGGTTTATGAATTCCCAATGATGGCTTGTGAGTTACACGTACGGCAAAGGTCTACCGCAACATTCTTCACTTCGCTACCTGAAAAATACACGCAAAGTGCGTGTATGAATAACAAAGGAGTTCTTTTTTCTTCGAAATACACGCAATTCGCGTGTAATTGAGGTGCGTGTAAAAGTGCGCGTAAAAAATTACGCGCGCGTAATTTGCGTGTAACGCGCGCGTAAGGTCCCTCTTTTACACGCATTTTACGCGCGCGTAAGTGCTGCAGTCCCTCTGGCCTGTACTGTATTTCAGTGTTTTGGTTGGAAAATCAGGACTAAGAATGATCTGGCATGCACTACAACTATGTTAGAACCAATTAAGCATCACCAGTAACATAATCATTCAATTTCATCATGTCAAATTACAAATGTAGAGAAATGTTTTGGAAGAGCATCAGCAAACAGTTCATCACCTACCAGTTGGGAAGACATATTTGGACTTTCAGGCAATACCTTGGATTGGTGGCCCCCATCACTGCCTGACATCTTGACCAAATTAGAAGAAAAAAATTCATCTTCAAAGCTGAATTTGAAATGTGAAGATATTAGATTTTGTAGTCTTCTCCAGTTAATCGTCTTAAAAAAACATGTATATGTAAGGTATGAAGTTTACAACACCTTTAACACCAAAATATTATTTAACCCTTTCACTCTCAGAGGTGATCAATATACAGCTTCTCATTACAGTATCAATACACTGTCAGGCAAACAGATGATAGGAATGATCAACTCAAGAATACTGAATCGATTTTACACCAAATTCTACCAACTAAAATATATACGAGAAAGTGTATGGCACTCAGTAATTGAGAATTATTCCATGGATCTTTAGATTGAAAGGGTTAATGTCTGCATAACAAGCAAGCAATCAACAACCCTTATGTCATGCCATGGAGTTTAAGAATAAGCCATAATAAATATTTACACTACAGACACATTCAGTGAAATCAAGAAAAACTGCTCTAATGGAATTTGAAGGAAGCCCAAGGCCTTCTTGGTACAAATTTTGAGGTGCCTACACACTTAAAGAATGTGCAAAAAGTACTAGGTTTTTTCAAGTCAGTTGCCTACAAACAACAGTTCCAGCTACAGCACAGCCCTAGAAATACCTTTTTCTTTTCTGGGGGAGACAAGGGGAGACTCTTCTCTTCTGGTGAGGGCAACCTCCTTCTTCTCTTGCTATAACTGATCTGTTCATCAGTTGACTTCAGAATTTCCAATATTCTGTTTAGCTTTCCCATTTCTTCTTTGCAGAATTCCTAGATGTTAACAAAAAGATTGAAAAATGGTCACTATATTTTATACTGCAACAGGGATTTATCTAGTATTCAGTGCAAGTGATAATTGTGAGATCCTCATGACAGACATTAATTTTAAGTGTTCACCCCAGTAAAATTTCCACAAGAGACACATACTTGTAATTATGTATGCCTTATTCCTCGCGAAGCGAGGTTACTAATCGTGTCGCCTTCGGTCAGACTACGTGGCTCGCAAGCCCAAGGAAATCGAGCCGAGAGTTGTTATACATGTATATATATATATATATATATATATATTAAAGGTGTCCGTTCGCAAGCCAGGTTACCTGGGAACATTACTTCATGTGAATTTCCGCCATTAGGAATTCCGTGAATCATGTTTTGAAAATAATGTGAATTTTGTGGAAACCGATTTTTCTAATACTGGAAGTACATCCTAGCAAGAAGATCTCCGAGATGCGCAAGTAAGAGTGGCGAGAGATCGTCGACGAGTAAGTTTGAATGCCGCAAAAATCAGCACAAGGGAAGCGGCGACTCAAAGCAGAGATTGAGAAACTGCAGTTTAGGGATGATAATATAATAAGAGGCATCGCAGCAAAGACAACAACTTTTCGCTCAAAAACAGCAAAGGAAACAGCAAGGAAAACGACCAGGAATACAATCAAGTTACATGTAGATTGGAAATTGATTTTGTTATCGATAGAAACAGACTCATTTTAGCTTCTATACAGCATTCAGAATTTAAGGAAAATTATGGCAACAGCATACAGACAGAATCAGAAGACGAACGACAGAACAGATTCCCATATCGTCGTGAAAAAAAGTGCCAGGAAAGGGGAAACAGACAGGCCAACCGCAAGGAAATGAAAGATTACAGTCACGTAGTCTCAATACAGCAATGACAATGCAAGTAGGTATTTTTCGTACTAAGACGATAGCTATCCATTTTGAAGAAATTCCCAATACAGAGATCGCAGTTGTGATAGCAATGATTTATAATTATGTGATTTGATATCATTGCAACAGTGAAAATATATTGTAGATTTGTCTGTTGTAGCAGTTATGTTCAGCATTTTCAACAGAAAAGATACTTAACAATCAGTGACTGGTTCTGCAATATTATCAGTGATCAATGCAATTCTTTGAAAATAAAGCAGATGGTATTTATTACTGACTTCTGAGTAATATTGCTCTTTGCTATATATCTTTGCTACATATATGTATTAAGAAATTAATTAAAAGGTTTCGTTGGGACTGACAAGTTCCATAGCCTTTTGTAAGTGGATTTTTACCTTTGACTTCCAGGTATCCCTGGGAATTACTCTCTTAGCTCCCACCCTTTTCCCACAAATGAAAAGTTAATTTAAGCCCTACTTTGCAAAATTAGGCATAGCATCTTAACCTTTTTCCTTAATGCTGTTTAATTCATTTTTATGATGTCAAATACAAATATTTAACAACAACTGCAATATACAGTTGACCTTTTACATTGGGAAGACTTAAGTTTGTAATGCCAAAATTTTTGCGATCTTTCTATATTCATTGCAAGGATGCTGTATGTAATAACAAGTCTTTAAAGTTTCCTAAAAGCCCTGTGCTTTCAGTCATGATTTTCCACACTAACTGTATGGACAAATGACTGTATGGACTAATTCATTTTTCTGATGTCAAATACAAATATTTAATAACATCCACAATATACAGTTGACATTTTACATTAAAAAAAACTCTAATATATAGATTTAGCCAAGCCTAAAAGCGAGGCTCCCGTTAGTACTTTCATTTCACTTTAAACTGTAAAAGCATTCTAAAATATTGCGAAGGAATTCACAAACGTTTCTAACTATAGTTAAGTGTCGAGGTCGGTTAACTTGCTATGATTTTTGTCTAAACTTTCGTCTGCCATAAGTACGGTCTTTCTACCTACAAAGTAATGGAGTATATTCTACAAAAAACACAAATTATCAATGTACTGTATTCTATTCCTGATTAAATTAACCATTCTATTTGCGTAAATGTATTTAAAAGATTTGTACACGCTACTGGGAAATGCAGGACACAACTCTTGTCATTTTCGTGTTAAAACGAACACCTCGGTAAAACAAATGTTTACTCCAAGCAGGGTGCAAAAAAAATTAATTTTACAGATTGCCCTTCGGGCAAGCTGTAACCAACGTCTACCAGCCCGAAAAACATTTTTTCACGAGAATGAAAAAATAATTATTAATTATTCTTTTCTTAATTACATTGTAAGTTTAAAAAATTACTGCCTTCATTTATTCACTACAATCAGCTGTAGTTACTTAAACAAAAGAAATAAATAACCGTAAAAGTGTGAACTATAAGTAGACCTGGTCCAACGCAACACGTGAATGACTAACATACATTTGAGACATTTTACAATTTAGAAGAACATTTTTTACGAAAACAACGGCGTTGAAACCAAAGTTCTCAATCGACACACTAAATGACAACGTCGACAACGCGAAAAGCTACCAGTGAAAGCGCTACATTCTGCAATTTGCCGCCAAGAGAAAATTCCCGCGGGAGTATTTCTTAGCCGTCGACAGGGGAGATGTTTATATGATTAAAGGACATAAAAATTTGAAATCTTTCATCAGTTTGCTTCTCATTCAAAAGCAGTGCATTCAGAAGATCATTTTTCTGAAGAAGGTTTGTTTAGAAGTCGGTTTTCCAAGTCAGGTGTCAAGTTTAAGGGAAAGTGGAAAGTGCGAGTGCTGAGTCACGCCTCAGTGAGCAAATATTATGCAGACAAAACTTATGCAAATATGTGGTCCATAGCACGGAGTCTTTCCACTTCTCGGCTTTCTTCGCTACATTTTTGTCTGTTTTCCACAGTACGGAGTCTTTCCGCTTCTCGGCTTTCTTCGCTACAATTTTGTCTGTTTTCCACAGCACGGAATCTTTCCCCTTCTCGGCTTTCTTCGCTAAAATTTTGTCTGTTTTCCACAGCACGAAGTCTTTCCGCTTCTCGGCATTCTTCGCTACAATTTTGTCTGTTTTCCACAGCACGGAATCTTTCCGCTTCTCGGCGTTCTTCGTTAACATTTTGTCTATTTTCTCGAGCCCGGACTCTTTCTGCTTGTCGGCGTTCTTCGCTATAATTTCGTCTCCTTTCTCTTTCCCGAGCGCGCCTTCTTTGGCGATCTACTTCGCTCATTCTTCCTCAGTTAATTCTTGCTCTCTTTCCCGTTGCTCTTCACCTGAACCCTTTGTTCTGCAAATTATATTTTCTCTGCTATTGTTTGTTGACATAGCAATAGAAATTGTTTCGTTTATCCTTTAGTAAAACCTTAACAGTGTAGAGTAGTAATATTGTGTCTCAAAAAGACAATGAACTGAAAATTTATTTTTCTGTCGTCAACGCAATTTCCCGCCAAAAATATGCGGACTACCAGAACAGCTTCCAAATAAATCACGTCACCTCGATGAGTTGACACATAAGCCCACAATATGGTGATGTGATGCTGGTCAGTGGCTATCCCGTTTTGACAGCTGTCAATTGACCATATTGTGAATGTCCAATATAAAAGTTGTGGATTTGCCAAGACAAGCCTGAGATACCCCTCCCTTCCTTTTGATAGTCTCCCCTACCCTACCCGTACAATCTGTAGACGCGTACGGACGTACGTACGCTCGGTCAGTTACGTGACAACCAAAAGAAAAAAGGTTGACCATTTTCCATGAGTATGGGGCTCTGCTCCACGCGCGCTACGCGCGCGGGAGCCCCGCTACAAAAGAAGAAACTTAAGTTTGTAATGCCAAAATTTTTATGAATTTCTTATGTATTCATTCCAAGGTTGCTGTATGTAATAACAAGTCTTTGAAGTTTCCTAAATGCCCTATGCTTTCAATCATGATTTTCCACACTAACTTTATGGACAAATGACTGCACTAGCGTGATTGCTGTAGGTCAGGAAATGGTGAGGGAAACAAATTCTTCAAGCAATGGACAAGTCAGGGAATTTCATTTCGAGTAAGGGAAAGTTTAAGTCTTTGAGAAAAGTCAGGAAAAAGTGAAATTTAAGAGAAAGTAAAAAAGTGATAATGTTATAATAAGTAAATAGTTACATAAATTGGGGTTCTATCTCTCATGGGAAAAAACCATCATGAGTTCTTTAAAAACTAGCTTTGCGAGGTTTTGCGGGAGTCGTATTTCTAGTAGATAAAATATTGATGTGGACCAGAATCCACAAACCATTCTCTTAAACATGAACTATTTACAGTAAACAATAACTGCATATAACACAATCTTAATTGAAACATTTTCCAAAATTTAGAGTTCTTTGGGTAAACATCAGGTTCCATGTATTAGCCATCATGCATCATTCTATTCTTACATCAAATGACCCAGATGTTCCAGCACCTCCTTTTTCATCATAGGGATGGGCACTAACATCTCCACATTCCTCAAAGAATTTAATTCCACAACATGTTTTAGACACCAACATAAACAAAAATCCTGACATGTCTAAAGTTGACCTTTTAACAAGATTTTAAAGTAATGGGCTCTTAATCTTTATATAATAATTTATTCATGTGATTTTTTTTTCATAGTTATAGTAACTAATTTTATATATGATGTTTAGTTTGTTACATCATGCTCAAGCTTCAAATTTGTGCACTTGTTACAGTTCTTGAACAACAACAAAACTAGTAAACCTAAACACTATGTTACTTCAAGTGGCACTTTTATTTTCCTGAACAAGCTAATTAGCACTGGCTGTATCAACAAATTGAAAAATGAAATTAAGTGCTGCACTGGGCTTTAAATAAAGTAAATTTTTCGGTTTGGTGTTCTGAGTTCCAAAACGTTTAAGCTGGATGGTGAAAATTAATGGGCAGCTTTCATTAAACAACATATTGGAAAACTTGTAAGATATTTCGGTAAAATCACAATTTCATGCTACCAAAGAATAGTTACCAAGTCTTGTCTAATTGATAGGTGATGACTTTTTCATGGCCTCATTTAGTCTAGTAGCTTATAGGTCTAACCTACTGTTGTCTACATGACATGAATTGCTTGAATTGCTTTACTGTACAACTAGACAACTTAGAAATGTTAAAATATTTGAAACTTTATACCTTTATTGAACAAAAGCGTCAATTTTCCTTGTCTCAAAGTTCAGTGAAACTGTATATTGTTACTTTTTCAGCCACAATCCCAGCTCTATGAATCTCAGTGACACACCGTTACTGTAACCAGTACATATGTATTTATTTATCTATTTAGATATATATTTTTTCCCTTTTCTTATTACAAATTGCTCTTTGAGTAATTTTCTATAGTTCGGTATGAAACTACGGCTCACCTCGAACAGCAACCTGTTTCTATTTGCAAGTAGTAGATGGAAAGCTGTAAATATAAAAACACCATAAATTAAATTGAAGTCAATTCATTTAATAATAATTGTGATTGGTTATAAAGACGCAAACTTACGTAGTGCATTGCTCTCATGCTGTGACTTGAGTAGTTTAGCTTTTAGACTCCCATGTAATGATGTTGAGGTGGAAGCCTTAATTTTGCTCTCAAGATCTTGTAACTCGTCCTCACAATTGTTTTGGGTTCCTAGCTGGTGAGATAAATCATTATACGTAATAGTAATAGGACTGAGTGGAGTCCAATTTGGTCTTTAATTCATACGAGTGATTACAAAATTAGTCAAACACACAGTGGCTATAATTACAAACATTTATTAACATATTAGATTTTTAATCTGTGTTGAAAGAATGATATTCTAGTAATCGGAGACATCTTTTGGACAAAGGATTGTGGGATCGCCAGGGGGGCAAACATTGCAAGTTGCTATAAAGAAATGTATGGCGTAGAGTTGTTTCTTCGTTAAAAAATTGATTTTGGACAAGGAATGACCTATTTTAGCGGTAATGTTGTGAGGAGCGGAGGTGACCGATGTTTGAGCGTGGAAATTGTAAGTTTTTATCGGCTTAATGTGATAAAATCTATCGATAAAGACTCTTTCTTGCGTAAGTTTGATTGTGAAGTTTCCTCAATACACGTGAAGTAATGGCCTCGAAATAGTAAAATATTAGGTACAAATTTAAGGAGATTGATTCAATAAAACCTTTTCAGTTATAATTACGCGTGCCGAGATCATTTCTGTGTTAGTTACAAGTGATACAACATCACTATGGCCGATGGAATTCGACACCCACAAAGGACAGTTGTACGAGGGGATGGAAATTGTTTCTACCGAGCGATTGCTCTATGGAGGGATGAAACAAGTGACAGAAAACACGGGGAAATTCGAAGCTTGTGTAACTCCCTTATTGAGAAATATCCGCAGGTATTTCAACCATTGCTGTTTGCATCGCGTTCAGAGGAGGAACATGTTAAAAAAAGTAAACTTGCTGGGTCCTGGCATGGGCAGAAACTGTTGACATCTTTGAAAAGTAAACGTGTGTGGATATTAACTACGAGTCAATTTGGAAGTATGCCCGGCGGCGATCACTTGCTGTTTGGGGTTGTGACAACGATCGAAGGTACCCAGAAAAACTAAAAATTGTTTCTCATGTTGGTATGTTTAGATTCTACTTGCCAAAAAACAAGCAGGATGTTTTGTCATGGTCCAGAGCTATGAATCGCGATAAATTTAAGGTTACGATGAGTACAAAGGTCTGCTCCAATCATTTTGCACAAGGATATAGGAATCCCCAATGTCACACACCTACTTTGTATATGAAAGGTTATGACTGTGAGGATAAACTTCAAAGACCCGTTCCTGAGATCAGAATCACGGAAGTATCAAACAAAAAGGCCAGAAAAAGAAAACAAAGTGGAAATGGTCAGCTGAGCGATGGTGTTCAATTTAAGAAAGTTGCTTTTGATGATGATATAGTTAATGAAAACATTGACCTTGATACAGCTCCATTGTCACCAGCTAGTGAGGGTCCAGTTACATGTTCGGTTGTTGATAAAAGAGATGTAGCGACACAAACAGAGTACAAGAGCCAAGAGGAAGAGAAGAGAGCATATTTTATCCACCAAGCAACATGTCCTAAGAACTGTTATTGATATACAGGTTTAAGCCGACCTAAACTTGATTTGGTATTTGAAATTTTAGAACCAAAGGCCACTGAGATTCATTACTGGAGGGGTAGCAAGAATATCACAACATTAACTAAAATCAAAGGCTCCTAAGAGCTAACTCATTCGTACATACCACAAAATTGTGACAAAAATGTGATTACTTTTGGAGGATATTTAAACTTACACCCCACCTGGATTAATATTTCTTTATTTACCTGGATTGTTTCCTTGATTTGTTTACCGGCGTGTTCGTCGTCACGTTTGCATTCTTGTGGCTGAATTTTCGCTCCACTATCATGACTCTTATGCATCAACTTGACTTCGTGATTCATCGTTTTGGTACCAACAAAAGAAACAAACGAGCGTACTTTGAAAACGATTGAGTTAAATTTCTCCTGCATGCAGCGGATAAGGCTTTGCATTACACTACAAAACTGCATATTAAAAGTTTGTAAGGCAACTATGTTTGGCAGTGTGATAGCTGGGCCTTGTACGGCAATTGTATCGCAGGGCCTTGTATGGCAACTGTACCACAAATATATAGGCGCGGCCGCCGATTGCATCCTAAAAACAGCTTTAATAAGATTATAGGTCGCTTCACTTTTTGTATACGTTTTAGACAAAATGAAATAATGGCAGAAATAGCGGTTTTACTTACCGAAATGACGTGTGAAAGCTCAAAGTCAAAATTCCTGCTAAAAAATATGGCTGCCTTCCTTCCAAACAACATGGCTGTCTTGACAAAAATAGCCCCTGGAGGGGAGGCTGTGAGATAGGTATGCGGGCTCATTTTACAATTAGAAACACATTTATGATATTGACAAATTTTATTTACTAAAGAACTCAATACCTACAATTACATTACCTTGAGGTAGTTTGCAATTAGGAAGAGCTAATTAGCTTGTTTTTGCTGTTCATGGAAAATTGCTATACGGCTTACTATGTGGTTAGCGGTTGATCCCATTTCCTTACGTCACTTCCGCTATTTGTGCTAACGCGGCCATTTCCGTCTACGCAGATTTCTGCTAACGCCGTTTTCCCACTGTCCACAACAACTCATTCTGCTTCGCAACGAATGAGTTAAAAAGAAAAACAAAAAAGAAAGCTACATTTGTCAATGATGAGGGTGTTTTGTCTAAAAGGGAGCAGTTTATTCTTACGTTAGTGCGTACAACAAAAGGTTTTGATGTGAAATTCCTGACTGATTCATTTGGGATTTCACCAGGACAAGTTTCTAAAATTTACAACACTTGGATAACATTCCTATCCCAAGAACTGTCCTTTTTAGTTCCATGGCCCTCTAAATCAGAAGTGAAGAAATGTCTTCCGAAAAGGTTCAAAAAGTTTGAAAATGTCAGAATAATAATTGACTGTCTGGAACTTTTTATTCAAAAACCAAACATTCCTTCAAGCCAAAAGATTACTTGGAGTAGTTACAAGCACTGGAACAGTGCAAAGTTATTGGTTGGTATAACAACCACTGGTGTTATATCATTTATTCCTCCTTTATGGACAGGGTCATTTAATGATAAGGAAATTGTGAAACAAAGTGGACTTGTGAACTTGCTTGAGGAGGGGGATGCAGTCATGGCTGACAAGGGTTTCCTTATTCAGGATATTCTCGCTTTTAAAAAAGTCAAGCTTGTTTCTCCAGCTTACTGTAGGGGACCACGACTAACAGCTAAGGGAACAACCCACACCTGTCGTGTTGCCTCACTGCGCACTCATGTTGAGAGAAACATTCTTAAGTTGAAACAATTAAGAATCCTTTCAGGGGTTATTCCTCTTTTGTTGAAACCAGTGTTGGACAGAATAGTTTTTGTTTGTGCTGCCTTAACTAATTTATGTAAAAGGAGCATAAAGTAGAGATGCATATAATGTATTCAGACCAATGATTATTGCATTTATTGATTTTTGTGACTTGATCCTTAGTATATATTCCTATCTCGTTACTGTTTAAGGCTCTTAAATGCTTCCAGGAGAATGGAAGGAACTATTTGTTTACAATAAAACTTATTAACTTTTGTCACAACAGCTTTCCAGAAATCAGCATTAAAATTAATCTTTATTTTGATTTTCCTTATATTCTATTTATGTGATGAAATTTTTTACAGTGAGGGAAACATCAGAGGATTTTTTTCTATAGTATTTTGTCGAGTATAAAGTGCTTTAATAGTTTTTCCTGTCACTAAAAGATGCCTCATCTCATGCCATGTTTTGTTTTGGTGTTGACCCGAGTGGCTTTGTTGATATTTTCTCTGTCACTGTTTGAAAAAGTCAGCACCTTAAGAAATTCTTCAGCAACATCAGAAAGGTTTGACTCTGAGGTATTGTCAACATTAATTTTGCCTCAATATACTTTTAATTTTTGTGCAAATTCCAGTTTTTCATTTAAAGTTATTTCATTCCTGTGTTTCATTGGCCTGGGTCAAAAGAGTCAATCCAAGAGTCATCTTGTGCTGTTACTTTTCTTTTGTTTCTCTTTCCATTACATGCATGTGATACTTTCATTTCGAATTCTAAAAGAGGTACTGGTTTGTTCTTGGGGGGTGGGTTTTGGGTTCCAGTATGCAGACACAGAGGTGACAGACTTTCTTTGATTGGAAATAAAATCATCAAGCTCAAACAATGTTGCACCTAAGTGTCTGCATCCTTGATCAGCTCCACCCTTACATCTGCAGAATGCAGAGTATGCAGAACCATTTGAATCAAGCACAAACCATAGTCTATAATACTTTTCACCCTCTTGTGTTTTTCTTTCTATGTTGGTATAACCCCTGCCACAAACACAAAGTAAGTACTGCCATCAAGATCTTGCACAGTCTTTACACCAAGGCTTTGAACATGGCCATTTAAACATAAATTATATTCTTCAAATGAACGCCAAGAGGACAGCATAGCTTTGTTGTAATCAGTTTTTCTCAATATCAAGTGATTGAAAATGTCCATCAGTCCAAATGGAGGCAGCTGTGAGAAGTCATGAGACAAGGATGACATTTGAAAAGAATCTGGAATTTTAAGTCCTGCGGGTAAAGTAAGGCGTCTAATGAAGCATTCATCAATAGAACAATTTTCAAAATCAGGATTAATTGGAAGGTCCATACTAGCAATTGCCTTAGCCAGCTCAATAAGTTGGGGCTTGCGGTAATTGGAACCTTGAACACCCCTTGTTGAAATGAACTCTTTGATGGCTTTAATATCCATGTTTTAAAGTTAGGAGTGGCATGGGGTTGTTTTGAAGAAGTGGAGGTTCAGCTAGGTTGAGTTGTGGTAGGTTTAGTAGTTGGAGATGGATCTTTTGCCTTTAGAGCAGGGTCTTGTGATGATTCCATTGCAGAATTAGTTTTAGAAGTTGTTCCATTTGTAGGTGCTGGAAATGATCGTTTAAGAAAGTTGTTTAGGGGTTGTGATGGCTGTGTGGCTTCAAAAGTGTATGGTTCTGATATATGTTTATTGCGTCTCTCCTAGAATGGCGTACGCCTGCCGTCAGGCAACTTACTAACGTAACATAATACAATTGAATACGTCATAAGGCATGTCACGTTACACCCCCCTTCCTTTGCAGAAACAGCAACAATATAAAGAAGCAATGTAAAAGAACAATGTAAGTTTCGAAGCCACAGTCAAAAAAATATTATTGGATTAGGGACTGCCTTGCCCGACTAGTATTTGATAAAGTCCTTGAAGCGGGTTGGCTCTCTTAGTGTTCTCTTCGGTCGTTCTGCAGGCCCAGGCACCGGCCCTGACTGCAGTGTGCCAGGGGACGATGCTGTTGTGCCCGCAGACAATGGAATGTCCTCTTTGGGTAAGTTTGCCGTCGATGATTCCATGGGTGGCTTGTCTGGCGTTGTTGGCACACTCTCGTAGTCGTGTGGTGAAACACTCTCTGCCGTTTTCTTTAAGTCCACCCGATTGCGTCTGTACGTATGGTCGTTTGCCTCGATTTCGTATGCCCGCTCGTCGAGGCTTTTCCTAACAACGGCTCTGTCCCAAGTTTCCTTTCCAAGCTGGAATGGCCGCATGCGTACCACATCGCCTTCCTCTAAGGTCTGCAGGTCTTTAGCATGCTGGTTGTAGTAGTGTGCCTGGTTGGCTTGGGCAATCTTCCGCCTCTCTTTGGTGTTTTCGATGGGTATTCCGTATGGCTTCAGCAACTCAGATGTAGTCGGTAGAAGGGTTTTTGTGCGACGGCCAAGAAAGCGTTGTGCAGGGCTTGTGCCCATCGACTCTGAGGGCGTGTTTCTATAACACAGAAGTGCAAGGAATGGATCCCGTCCATCTGCCTTCGCCTTGCGCAGTAGCTTCTTCGCTGTCTTCACTGCGGCTTCAGCGCTCCGTTCGCTTGCTGATGTCCCGGGCTGCTAGGGCACACGGTAAATTCCCACTCCTCTGCGAACTTCCGGAATTTGTCGGAGGAGAACTGAGGGCCGTTGTCTGTCACGACGCTGTCAGGAATGCCATACCTGGCAAAATGCCCCTTGAGTTTTCTTTTCACGGTTGAAGCTTTCTCATCTTCAAGATAGTTGATCTCAAAGAAGTTGGAGAAGTAGTCACTGACCACCAGGTACTCTTTACCATTCAGATCAAAGAGGTCGACTGACACTTTCTCCCAGGGTCTGTCTGTGGCAGGATGGCTTCTCAGTGTCTCCTTGGGTTGGCGACTTTCGTAGAGGCGACAAGTCTCGCACTGTGCAATATGACTGCGGATATCGCTGCTCATGGACGGCCAGAACATGCTCTCTCATGCTCTACGAAGGCACCCGTTGATCCCAATGTGGGAGCTGTGGACCTCTTCTCGCATCAGGGGTTTTAGTTCTTTAGGGATCACCAATCGCTCGCCTCGGTAAATCAAGCCGTCATGTACAGCCAGTTTATCTCGAATACTGTGATAGGGGGTCAGTGTGGCTGGTACCTTGGCCCCGTCATCTGGCCAACCATTCAGTATGTACCACTTGAGCTCCTGAAGTACTTCATCTCGTGTAGTTGACTCCCGTACAGTGGCTTTCTTCCGGTCTTGCATCGGGACAAAGTTTGTCGCGTTCACGTGTTCGAATTCTTCCACGTGGTTCTTGCTCCCGGCAATGTATGCCCTGCCCAGGGTATCAGCTAGAAACATCTGCGACCCAGGCTTGTAGACAATGTTGATGTCGTACTTCTGTGTCTTCAGTAGCATTCCCTGTAGTCGTTTGGGAGCACTCCTTGGGGGCTTCTTAGCAATTGCTTCCAGTGGCTTGTGGTCGCTGATAACTGTTACCGGTCGGCCATATACGTACTGGTTGAATTTTTCAAAGGCAAAGACCACGGCCTGCATCTCTTTTTCTATGGGTGCGTATCGGGTTTCGGTGTCTGTTAGTGCTCGGCTGGCAAACGCAACTGGCTGGCCATTTTGCAAGAGTGCTGCTCCAATGCCCTTGTCGCTTGCATCACATTGGACCGTCAGCTCTTCTGCAGGGTCATAGTATCTGAGTAGCGGCGCGCTTGAGACCATGCTCTTGATCGCTTGGAATGCTTTGTCATGTGTGGTATTCCACTGCCACTCGACATCCTGGCGCGTTAGCTGTCTGATTGGCTCGATTACGTCTGCCAGATTGGGCATGAACCTGGCGAGGTAGTTGACGAAACCGCACAGTCTACGCACTCCCTTAACATCTTCAGGTGGTGGCATCTTGACGATGGCTTCCACTTTCTCGGGATCCGGTCTGAGACCTTCATTCGTGACTTGGTGACCAAGGTAACTGATTACCGGGCACCGCAGTGTTAGTTTGGACTTGTTTAGCTTGATTCCTTGCTCCCGGCATTGGTCGAGGAACGCGACTAGCTTACGGTCATGATCTTCTCGCACTTCTTCATCAGTGTCACCAGCGCCATCGATGACCATATCGTCGTGAATTGTTAGAAGGCCATCTAATTTGTCGAGGGCCTGGTTAAGGCGTTTTTGAAATATCTCAGACGACACAGACAGACCAAATGGCAGCCTCTTCCAGCAGTATCGCCCGAAGGGTGTGTCAAAGGTGGTGAGTTTCGCTGATTTGTCGTCCAGTGCCATGTGCCAGTAACCATTCTTTGCATCGATCTTGGTAAACATCTTTGCTGTTGCTAGCTCAGGTAGCACGTCGTCAATGACTGGGATGGGGTACCTCTCTCGCTTGAGGGCCTTGTTTAGTGGCTTGGGATCAATGCAGATGCGGAGGTCACCGGACGGTTTGGTGGCAATGACGATGTTGCTAACCCAGTCTGTCGGCTCGTCGACAGGCGCAACCACCCCAAGTTCTGTGAGGCGATCGAGCTCCACCTGTAGTTTGGACCTCAGGCCGAATGGCATTCGTCTGGAGGGTGATACAGTTGGCGTGACACCAGGATCGACAGTCAAACGTTGCTTTCCTTCAAGGGTTCCAACGTCTCCACAGAAAACGTCTGCGTAACGTGCGATCACGTCTGCTTTGTTTCCCAGGGAGTATGTCGCCCGTTCCTGACGAACTGACGACACGGATTTGAAGTTGTTCCGTTTTACTTCAATTATGTTCATATCTTGGATGGCACTTGACCCCAGTAATGGCATTAGATTCTCTTCCACGACAACAAATTCGATCTTGTAGGTCTTGTCCGTCTTCGGGTTGCGTACCTTGAGACGCTTGGTTCCCTTTGGTCTTAATTGGGTTTTGTTCCACATGGCCAGTGTCTTGTTTGTAGGCTCCAATGCCTCCTTGTTTACGTATTTCATTGGCAGCACATTTACCGAAGCGCCACAATCAACGTGAAACTTAACTGGATTTCCGTTCAGGAGCATTTCGGCGTAGATTGGCTCTGCAGCTGGTCTGTTGCTGTCATCGACTCCATTCACGGCCTCGTGCTTCACAGTCACGCATCCCATGTAATGAGTGTTTTCTGAAACACAATGGGTTTGTGCTCTTCGACTGTTCTCTTGCAGGCAGACATCGGCAAAATGATTCTTCGTAACCACACGCGGAGCAGAATTTTCCCCATGCTGGACAGTGGTCGCGGCCAGCTTTATGTATTTCACCACAATATCTGCACGGTCTTGAATTCCTGTTTGCGGTGAATTGCTTTGTCACGGGCCTGTTTGGCTTGTCACGCCTTCTTCTAATATTCTTCGCTTGTTTTATTTCATGAACCGTTTCTTGCTGTTCTTGCTTGTCGAGGTCTTTTAGCTGCGTCTTGGTTACTTCGCTTGCCAAACACATGTCCACACATTCAGAGAGGGAAACCTTTTTCCGTTGTAGTAGACGCTTTCTAATTTCGTTACACTTGACGCCGAGTACAATGCCATCTCTGATAAGGGAGTCGTTGAGGCAAGTACAGAAATTGCACGTCTGGGCCAGCGTGCGGAGCTCTGTGATATAAGCAGAGACGGACTCGTCCCTTTGATCTCTACTGTTGAACTTGTACCTTCCATATGTTTCGTTCTTTTCCCCGACGGCGAACTTGTCAAAGGCTGCGATAATGGCCTTAAGGTTTCCTTTCTCAGCGTCGGTTAGATCAAAAGTATTTAATGACTTCACCGCTTCATTTCCCACCGAATAAAGGAAAAGGGCAACCTTGTACTCCTCTGGTTGCCTGTCTAACTGTGTGAGTATGGAGTAATGGTTCCAGCACTGTTTGAAGGTCTTCCAATTCTCCGCTCTGTGATTATCGCTCAGGTCTAAATTGGTCGGCGGTTGTAGATTCAAGCTTAGATGTGCACGCAAGGGTTCCACAGTTTCGCCAGAGGCTGTACCTTCTGCTTGATGCTCCTCCTCACCACTCATAGTTCTGGGTTTTGACCGCTGCCACCATGTATGGTTCTGATATATGTTTATTGCGTCTCTCCTAGAATGGCGTACGCCTGCCGTCAGGCAACTTACTAACGTAACATATAACAATTGAATACGTCATAAGGCATGTCACGTTACAAAAAGGTGCAGATGTTTGCTTTGGTGTGGTCACATTTGCTGGGGTTGGCTGTTTATGATTGGCTGTAGTCAATTTAATGTTGGGGATCTTTGTTTGAGTTAAGTAGCTTGTGATGGCTGTTTAGCAGAATTAATACTACTAAAAGGTGAAGGTGATTTTTTTGTAGCAGTATCTGTATTTGATAAGTTTCTTTTTGTTTGTTCAATGGCCTGAGTTTGGGGGAACTGCTTGGTAGTGTTAGTTGTTGTTAGGGATACTTTGGTGGAAGGACATGTTTTTAAACTTTGTTTGACAGCTGAAGCATACGATTGTTCAACATTATCCAAATCTATTACCACTGAGGATGGTTTATTTCCAGGCGGGGGAGCATTACAACAATTTCCTTGAGGAAGAAGGAGATTGAAGTGGTTTGCTTGGGCATAATCATCGTAATATTTCAGACTAATGGCACATTCACAGCCCTTCTTTGTTTCCATAGGAGACGAAAAATTAGTGATTTTGAGAGGGTTAAAAATGAACCACCTTTTTACTTTAGTTAAAAATGTGCTAATAGTTCTCTTGAGCAGTGTTGCACAACGAAAGATGTCAACAGTTTTTGCCCAAGACCCAGCAAGTTTACATTTCTTTACATGTTCCTCCATGTGTGTGTTGGAGGGGGGGGGGGTGTGATGTTGCCAAATTGTGGGTTTGGAACGATTTTCAGTTCTTGAAACCTACCTTGCATCTATCTTACTCAAATCCAATTAGGTGATCTTGGCAAAAAAATATCCTGCTCATAGTAATCTACTTTCAGTCAAGAATGAAATAAACCCACATACATTTTAACTGAAAAATGTACCCGTGCATTGTGGATGGGTGCCAGAACAATGCTCCAGTTGCCTCTGATAAAGGACTTGAGCAGACGGAGGAGAAGTGAATGATATCTCCTTTATACACAATCAAAGGATCTGCTTAGGGGTACCATTTTTCAGGCTTCAGGTATTTGAAAGGGCTGGAATTCAATTTTTTGAAGTATTTTGTAAGGCCCAGGGTTTGGAAACTAGTTATTTTTTGTTTGGTTAAAGGGCTAACAGGATCAAATAAATTTATTAAAATTACATCAGGAGTCACCCTACCCTTGGAATATTTTCTTATAACTTGATTATTAATGCACAGGTTTGACATAAAGCCTATGCATAATCTTTTTCAGACCAGTTTTAGTGCACACAATTTCTTCTATCATGTAAAAATCTATGCAAAAGTTAATATAAATTAAAGAACACATCCTTGCTCCTTGAAATGTGTAAGAGCTACTGTATTACAGAGTAAAATATGTCAAATGTTGGAATTGTTGGACAAATTAAGTCGTTGATGAACGATTGCATTCCCTAAAAGGTATCAATTAATCCAACCAAGCCAAAGTTTCACCCGTTATGGAGATTTCGCGTGTCATAAATGAAATAATTATCTAATTGAGCATCATTGCTGACCCAATTTTACGCGGGAAAAGGCTCTGAGGCGGGAAATATCGACGGCAGCAATAAGCAGCGTATAAATATTATGAAGACAAACCAGCCATTTTCTTGGAGAAAGAATACCCATAAAGAAAGAGCAGCAATGCAGAACGAAAGAAGAAAGCGAAAGAGAAAGGCTAGAGCGGCGAACAAAGAAGATAAAAGAAGAAAAGCTTTGTTAGCCCTTGAAGATGAACGAGCGATGACCTTAGCGAAGAATGAAAGATTGCTCCATCTTGCGAGGAAGTATTACGCTAAATGGCATGCTCTACATCTTCGTGAAAGGGTAGGAACGTCATTTGTTTACACCATGTTTACAATGAAATGGGTGCGTCAGCAAAATTAAGGGTAAGATTTCCGCACAGGTCCCTACTTCATTATGCATTCCGTAACTGTATTATTTCGTTCTTCGAACACAAGAAATATTTGCACGTGCATTACACCAGACAAGAAAGCTTCAGCATGCATAATGAAGTAGGGACCTGTGCGGAAATCATTCCAAATTAAGCAATTAAGAAATGTAAGGGCTACTGAGAAGCAATAAAATTTCATAATTGGCAAGAATGGTATTAATTTTTTTCAGACTAGCAAAATGGATAAATCAAACGCTATGGAGAATGAGAAACAGGCACATAAAGATGCCTCAGTTTCTGCAGATCAACTGGTGTCACATGTAAAGAGAAGTCATCTCAGTCATGTGAAAGATCCAAGTGGTTCTACTGACCAACCTCTGTTACTGGGATGTGGTGTCTTTGGACGTTGCTATAAAATGTATTACAGAGGGATTTCAGTTGCTGTTAAACAATTTAACACACACCTGTTATCAGAGTCCAATGTTATCAAAGAAGCATCACTGATGAAACAGTTGGATCACCCATGTTTTCCCTACGTTTATGGTATTTGTGTACAAAGGAAACCTTTCCTGTTAGTACTCCAGTTTTGCAATGTGGAAGGCAAAGCATACACTCTTCACAGGACTTTACACAGCCATACCTTGGTTTTAAAAAATCAAGAGTGGTTTCATGTTATTTTGCAACTTCTAGAAGCACTCAAAGTGTTGCACAACTCTGGACTGATTCATCAGGATATAAAAGGTGATAACATCTTGCTTACATACAAAAATACACTGTTTGTGCCAGTAATCATTGATTTTGGAAAGTGCATTAGAAAACAGGAAGCCAGTAGAAAAGTTTTGTCCAAACAAGAACAAGAAACATACAAACAGAAGTACACACATGTTGCCCCTGAAGTTGTTGCAGGAACTCACCCTCCATCCTATGCAAGTGATGTATATGCCCTTGGCCGTCTGTTAAGGCAGATTGCAACCAAGATTGGTAGCAAGCCACTTCTCTCCCTTAGTGAATGCAGCCTAAAGAATGACCCAAATGCTAGGGCTTCTTTGGATCACCTATTGGTCAGTGTCAAGTCTCTGTCATCATGATTAGGTTCTTGATATTAAATAGAGAGGAGAAGTCGTTATGTCAAATTTCTTGATGACAACAAAGTGAAAAGGTCACTTAAAAAGTGAATTCACACTGTTTCAAACTTATCGATCTTATTCAGTTTCTTTTAGTTTGTAAAATTGTGGAGAAATTATTTTCTGAGGTTGAATCCAAAAGGACCATATCTGACTTTAGAAAAAGAAAAAGAAAATTCTTGTGCTGTGTTCACCAACTCCATAAACCAGTGACGTGAAATTAGGAAGTTTCTAGTTGCAGACTTGCAACGATGGATAAGAAATGTACAAAAAAACGTGATGCACATGCAAAGTTGTTGTTTTGCTAACATAAATAGAGGATATTACATGGCCGCGCAGAGATAAGACATTTCTCTTCAACTGTTGAACAAGAAGAGAAATTTTGTATCTCCAAGCAGCCATGTAATGTCCTATTTATTATGTAAACACCAATGAAATACCAAGCCATTTCACTTTAACAGTTTTGTGAAAGGCCCAATTTATTATCAAGCCATAGCAAAGGTGATATTTTCACATGTGAAGATAACATGTTATTTTCACCTGTGAAGATATCAAGTTTTTGCAAGAAAGCTCACCTAGTATTTCATTGGTGTTTATATAATAAACTGATTTCTTTTCTGCCGTTCGTTGCCATCGCTGTGGTTGTTGCTTAAGCTTCCCACTGTTGTGATCCAGAAATGTTGCTACCATGGTAAAGTGACATCATACTCCTTCTCTCTATTGGTTGTCATACCACCACTAACTAAAACTTTATATCACACTGTCAAGGACACTGTGGCAGGGCTACAAACCCTTTAAGCCCCAAGAATCACCCAAAACAGTTTTCCCCTCACAACATCATTACTTCATTAAAGGAAAGATTATGACAACAAAATAAACACCACAAGGAGAAGGGTTTCATCTTTCAACAAATTAATTCTCTCAACTAATGCGTGGAGATTATTAGGGAAATTTTGTCTTTGAATATTGGGGCTTAAAGGGTAAAAGTGTTTTAATGATTTTAATATTGAGACCTTTATTTTAAAAAAATAGCTTTCTAATAAAATTACTGATAAGTTACTGAAGTTTTGCTTTAGCTTGACTGAAAGCCAAGTCCACTCTGTCCGATCTTAGGTTATTTTTCTTCTGTTTTTAAAATGACCTGGCTATAAATTTAAATTTATAAGGTGGATTTGACTATTGTATGACATATTTTACTGCACAAGTAAGGATTTCACATTCTGTAGGAGAATTGTTATTTACTTCAGGCTCAACTGAAAGCCAAAACCACTGTTTCTGGTCATACTAGCAGGGTTTCTTTTTTCAAATGACCTCCTTTGCGAGCTTGGAACTACAGAAAAGTGATGGTGAAATATTTACCTTTAATTCAGTTTTCCTTACATAGTAGGTGGAAGCTTGTAGTTGCCCAGATGTTTTCATCTTAAGGCAGCGCACCGGAAACGGAACAGGACAGATGTTTCATCTGTTAAGTTAGCGGAAGCTTCCCTTGTAAGGTAAATTCAATGATTGGCGGAGGTAGTAATTTTTCCAGACTCACTGTATGAAATCATCATGATTAGAAAGGTAAATACCAAAGGCTAAACTCAACATTGGTCAATCACTTAAATTTCACAAGTGTGTGTTGACTGCAGAGTAGGTGGAAGCTTGTAGTTGCCCAGATGTTTTCATCTTTAGGCAGCGCACCGGAAACGGGACAGGACAGATGTTTCATCTGTTAAGTTAGCCGAAGCAAACTTTGTAGTGAATACAAATAATGGGCGACAAGTTTTGGTCATGGACCATGTTATTTCTGCAGTAAATACCATTCCCGTGTAGGTCATTTGAAAGAGAAGCTCTGGATCCCAAAAGACATGATGCAGAGTGGATCTGGTTCTTTTGCTTTTAATCACTGCTGAACGTCACTTTACTTATTTAAAATGGCAGTGAAATGAGGTGTCAAGACCTGATGGTGAATCCCTGGTGTATCAGCACTCACAAAGTAGATAACGTTTTTGTATTGGGATCAGTTTTGGTCCAGACTGGAAGACTTCTAACAAAGGATTTAGCATGTTGTGCTCTTATGATTCTCTTTCTTCTTTTGAGATTTTGGCCATGGCAACAGTAGCACTACATGAACACTGTAGTTATCATTTTTTAATAACTGAGTTAATAAACTCTTCCAATTTGCAGTGTTTTTGCATAAAGGCTCTATGCCAGGTACCACACAGAAAGCACACAATAGGTAATGGGCAAAACTCTGGTGGCAGGGAAGCACTTAAATCTAGGGGTAAGGGGACCAGGAGAGAAGCCCTCCTGGGGGGAGACAAGATTGAGTGGTACCGGGGGAAGCCACCCTAGACAGGAGTCCTGGTAGTCTCTGGGGGTGAGGCCCATATACCCCAGTCACTAGGAACTAAGGGGAACCAGGAGCGGTGGCCATTCTGGGTGGAGTACAGATCAGGTGTGACCGGGGGTCCACACCCTGGAGTGGACATTTTTCCAGACCTGTCTCCAAGGGCTAAGCCTTACTGTGGGGTAAAGTGCAGCTAGGGGTTACACTTCCCTGCCACTACTTTTATTGGGAAGCAAGACAGTAGTTTCACATCCCAGGAACTTAATGAAGGAATAAGACCTAGTCCAGTATAACACCATAATATAAATGATTAATCTTCAACATACATTTAGATGTAGAAGAATAAAATAATGATCTGCTTGAAATACATTCTGGTCATGCTAAATATATAGTGAACATAATTGATAATCGAAAGAGCTAAACAAAGGTTCCAGTCAGAACAAAAGGTGGGTGGGAGGGAAAAACGCTGTTGTGAATGAACCGAAGGCCTAAGAGAACTGACTGGGAAAGGACAGTGTACGGCAAATAGAGGAGCTCATGTGCATGATGAGCATGTGGTAATATGAATGGTACCTTAGTCCAGTCTAGTAAATATATCATGCTAAGTCACAGTGGACTTTGCCAAAGGAGAAGGCTACATTGTAATCAAACAACTAGTTACTGTTCATTGTTCTTTCGTGTACTTTGAGCTAGTACCTACCATTACTTAGTACAAAAGCTAATTCAAATCTTGAATTTTGTGTGACAAGAACAGAGACATGACTGTTGCTAGTACGTCAATAAGTGTTGTTTCATAGGGCATAATTCTCAAGTTTCTTAAGATCATTTTTACCTTAAACTTGAATTTATCTTTATTTTTTACTAATTCGTTGAAATTTAGTAAAACTTTGTTATCTTGCTGACGTGCTTTCTACGTTTTGGAAAGAAAAATTGTTTGAATGGCTTACCCAATGTCACTCTTTTTTAGTGTAATGCAGTGTTTTATAAAGAAAATACAAAACAAGACTAATAAATGCGAGTGGAAAAATTTGGTGGTGACATTGCTCAAACCGATTTTTTAAAAACCGTCAACTAGTCGATCTGTACTCTGATTGATTGTATTTTCTATCACATGGTATAATTGAACTGATGTAAAATAGTGTTAATTCCAAATTCTCTTTGAAATAAAGTTTATGCTTTCAGGGGGGATCTTTATCCACCCCATGACTTGTGTTCATTATACACACTTTAGATTACCCTTCTTTCCTTTCTTATTGCCTTTGCAATTCCTCAGTTCATGGTCAAAATTTGTTAAGGGGTTACTTTTCCTTTAAAGTGGACTGATGCTCTGTCGGTTGCGGAGTGGAAGTTGGAAAATTGTTTAGTCAACTAGGTTGACATTGTCACGTCAAAAAGATGGCGTTTCGAACGTTCATTCCTCATCATAACGAATACTATCAGTATACCGAAAGCAAATGTGCAAAAACACTCGCAAATCTGGTTATTTGGAAGTAATGCAAACTTTGTCCAAAAGTAAATATTTGCACATGTTACATGAGTAAAACGTACGCTAAAGTTTTTGGATGTAGTTTGGGTAAACGTTGGAAAACAGTGATGCATACATATAAATTTGCAACATGTTTGCTTAGATTTTTGCAGAAAGCAAACATTTTTCCACAGAGAACAAATCTGGAGTGAATGTACACCGGATTTGTTGATTTGCGGAGGTATCAAATACGAAGCAAATATAAAGTAGATTTCAGGTTTACGTCGTATTTGCACGTAATTTCAACAGAATAAACATCTGTGTTTGCATCATAATTACTTCTGGTGAAAATTTTGGTCAAATTTAGAGGGCTAAATTTGCATCATATTTACTTCTGTTGCAAACCTGTTTAAATCCATTTTTTCGTGCAGTGTGAACGCGATGCAAACAGCAAAGGCTGAAATACCTGCGGATATTTCTCAATAAGGGAGTTACACAAGCTTCGAATTTCCCCGTGTTTCCTGTCACTTGTTGCATCCCTGCATAGAGCAATCGCTCGGTAGAAACAATTTCCATCCCCTCGTACAACTGTCCTTTGTGGGTGCCGAATTTCATCGGCCATAGTAATTTATATCAATTGTAACTAACACAGAAATGATCTCGGCACGCGTAATTATAACTGAAAAGGTTTTATTGAATCAATCTCCTTAAATTTATACCTAATTTTTTACTATTTCGAGGCCATTACTTCACGTATATTGAGGAAATTTCACAATCAAACTTACGCAAGAAAGAGTCTTTATCGATAGATTTTATCACATTAAGCCGATAAAAACTTACAATTTCCACGCTCAAACATCGGTCACCTCCGCTCCTTACAAAATTAGCACTAAAATAGGTCATTCCTTGTCCAAAATCAATTTTTTTAACGAAGAAACAACTCTACGCCATACATTTCTTTATAGCGACTTGCAATGTTTGCCCCCCTGGCGATCCCACAATCCTTTGCTCAAAAGATAAGTCTCCGATTACTGGAAAATCATTCATTGAGTCGTGGATATGAGAAGCATATTTGCGAGTTTTTTGGGGACTCCGATGTGGGGACTTCATTATGCATGCAGCTTGTTAACTATTATCTTGTCTAATACTGGTTCCACTGTTTGTGAAAAATGGAAAATACTGACATGGTAATGTTACAGGCATTGAAAACGCTGTTTTTCATTACACGTGCTGGCTCTCTCAAAAATTCGAATTTTCTTAAATTTACCGAAGTTACTAAAGAAAACAACCACACCGCTCGACTCGGTCACTTCCAATATGTTTATTGCTTTTGTCATCAATTTTTAACATTCCAGAAATGTTGTCACATTACAATTCGAGAACGGAAGAGAAATTATGACTGTAAACTGCAACAACATTTCCCCCTTCCGGATTCTAACTTGAATCTGCAACATGTAATGTCAAAGTTTATGAATGTTCAATATTAACTTGAAAATTCCAGGACAGAAATTCGCGACGATATGGGTCGTCGTTAGGTATGCTCTCCTACTCTAACGTCGACAACATGTACAAAACCATCCTCTCCTGGGTAAGTTGCTTTTATTCTTCCGAGCTTCCACTGTCTCCTGGATGCACCAGGGTCAACAACTAACACCACATCTCCGGTCTGGACATTCCTCTCCTGACATAGCCATTTCTGTCGCGATCCTATGCTGGTTAGATACTCTTGCATCCATTGTTGCCATGTATGGCGGATTAACTCTTGTATTAATCTCCACCGCTTTCGTGGGTTGAAAACAGTGCTATCAACGCTTTCTGGGGCCAGCTCCCTGCCCATGTGGCCGATGAGAAAATGATTGGGCGTTAACACGGGTTCATCGTTAGGGTCACTGCTGGGTGTAGTTAACGGTCTTGAATTTATCAGGCTCTCTACCCCTGTGAAAACTGTTTGCAGTTCTTCACGTGTCACATATGCATTGCCCATGACAGCATTTACAGCCCTTTTTGCAGATTTTATCATTCGTTCAAATACCCCACCAAAATGTGGTGCGGCAGGTGGATTCCAGTGCCGCTTCATTTCCTTGTTGGAAGTAATGTTCTGCAGCCTTTCTTGATCCAATTGCGCCACTAACTCTACCAGCTGTCGGATCTCTTTGTTCCCCCCAACGAAGTTGGTGCCATTGTCGCTAATGATGTCTTGAGGCCACCCTCGTCGTGCCACCTTGCGTGTCAATGCATTGAGGAACCCGTCGGTATTGAGTGACCACGCCATCTTGAGGTGACAACAATGCGTTTGAAGGCAGAGGAACAAACATAAGTATTGTTCGGCTTGAACTTTTCCGCGGCCCTGGACTGTGAGGTATGGCCCCGCAAAATCAACTGCACAATTTGCGAATGGCTTCATGGTGGCTTCTAATTGTATTCGTGGTAAAGGTGCCATTTGCTGGGTAGCGGGTTTCCTCTGAAACGCCGCTGACATTCTGGGCACTTTTTGATTACTTTCTTTACGGCTTCTCTGCCATGCACAACGATGTACCTTTCGCGCAGGTGGTTAAGTGTATAATTGACTCCCATTTCGTGGCCTTCGCTCTCGTAGTGGTATTTGACAATCAGTCTCGTCACTGGATTTCTCTTTGCAAGGATAATGGGGTACTTAACTTTGTCAGGTAGATTGTAGATTGTTGTTAAATAACCTATCAAATAAGCGTTCCATTTGGGACTGGCTGAAATATAAAATCAGAAACCACGCCATTTCTTAATCCAAACAAAAGGCAACAGAACGAAATGCTAAGCAAGAACTCTTGCAAGCTACTTATGAAGAGGCTGCAAAGAGATATGAAGAAGATCCATCTGCCATAAATCAAAACTCTCTGAATGAAGCAAAATCCTTGAACATTTTTATGAGGGAAAAACGAAAGGTGTTATAATTCGCACAAGAGCTCGTTGGCATGAACACGGAGAGAGAAGTTCAAAGTATTTCTTAAATTTAGAAAAGCGAAATAATGTTAAAAAGCATATTAGAAAACTGAACGTAAGCGGAGTTATTACAACTGATCCTTATAAAATAATTGAAGAACAGTTCACGCTTTTATCATAGTTTGTATGAATCGAAATTTATTGCCACAGAATAGCAAAGTTAATGAAACGTTTTTAAGTAATTTTAATATGCCAACTTTATCAGAGGAACAAAAGCAATCTTGCGAAGGTGAAATATCCTTTGAGGAACTAGAGTCTGTCTTAAACAACTTCCAAAACAACAAATCACCTGGCAATGATGGATTACCAATAGAATTCTATAAAATCTGCTGGAATTTAATTAGCGAATCCTTTATGAGATGTGTACAAGAGTCTTTTAAATTTGGAGAAATGTCTAGTTCAGAAAGGAAGGCAGTTATCACTTTAATTGAGAAACAAGGCAAGGATCGAATGCTGATAGAAAATTGGAGACCTATATCTCTTCTTAATGTTGATGCTAAAATCATTTCAAAAGTAATCGCAGTTAGGGTTAAAAATGTCTTGCCAAATATTATTCATCATAATCAACGGGCTATGTTAAAGATCGCTACATTGGAGAAACGATAAGATCGATTTTTGACATTATGGAATTTACAGACAATGCAAATATTCCAGGTATTTTGATTTTTATTGATTTTAAGGACGCATTCGACTCTGTAGAAAGGCACTATTTTTTCCACTGTCTTAAGGCCTTCAATTTCGGGCCAGACTTAATTAATTGGGTCAAAACCTTTTATCGCAACATTGAGAGCTGCGTTATAAAAAATGGCTTGACATCAGATTATTTCACCCTAACACGAGGTGTAAGCCAGGGTGACCCTCTCTCCCCATACCTCTTTCTCTTAGTCATCGAAACCTTGGCAATTTCTATTCGCAAAATGAGGGAATTTAAATAGGTAACAATGAAACAAAAGTTTTACAATATGCAGACAAATTTAGATTCGGCAATCGCTCTATTTCAACAACTATATAGTTTTAAAAAATTTATGCGGACTTGAAATAAGCACTTCAGAAACAGAAGGTATGTGGATTGGGTCTCAAAATAATAATGTCGAAAAACCACTCGTCATAAATAAGCCATGCGAACCCATCAAAGCTCTAGCGATATACTTTACATATGACCAATCACTACTTTATAAGAAAAATTTCCAAGACAACGTTTATAATATGAAGAGGCTAACAAACATTTGGTATTCTAGAGGGCTATCTATTTATGGCAAAGTTACTATAATTAAATCTTTACGAATCCCTAAATTAGTCTATGTGTCGTCATTATTACCAACTCCATCAAACATTATAAAACAAGTGAACCACATAATGTTTACTTTTTTATGGAAAGGGAAGGATAAGGTGACAAGGCTTTCAGCCATAAGCACTCTTGAAGAAGGTGCTACAAAAATGATAGATTTTGAAAGTATGATTAAGGCCTTAAGACTGGCTTGGTTGAAAAGAATATTTAATAATAATGACGGTACATGGAAGTTCCTTTTAATACATCTTTAGAAACAATTTGGAGATCTCTTAACTTTTGAATGCAATTTCGAGATAAATGACCTTCCAACAATCCCAACTTTCTATAGGGAACTTTTGCTTTGGTGCTCAGAATTCCGAGATCTCCTCTTTGAAGAGAAATACAGGCTTTCTATAATTTGGAATAATAAAGACATTAGAATTAACGGAAAACCCTTCTTTTACAAAACTTATTACAATTCCGGAATCTGCACTGTCAACATCAAACCCATTGCTCTTCACCAGTTCAGAAATCTCATCAAACTTATCATCCCTGTTCAACCTTCTGAAAAGTGGTCCTGGATTTAATTCAACATTATTTGACAAAACTATTCTCAGAACAGTACAGAAAGTGATCCATAAGAAAATTACAGCGGTATCCGCAGGGTTCAAAGAATAAACAAACTTAAAACAGCGTATCCGAAAATAATTAAAGAGCCCAATACCCGCTCTGTATGCCTCCAAACTAACCTCCATTATCGTAAGTTAGAAAAAAAATAAAACCTTATCTCGCGCTTCATGCTACCATAAAAGCACAAACAAACACTAGAACGAAAGTATAAATAAGAACGAACAAAATACGAATAAATGGAGACTAGATAGCAAATACATGTAATTACAAGCAGTATAATCCTACAAAAAGACACAAACAAACACCAGGGAAAATTCTCATCGTCATTTAAAAATTAGACATACAAGTTCAATTCACAAGAGTTCATATTTGTGAAGTCAAATTGATTAGCAACTTGATATCTTGCCGTCTACAGTCCAGGTAGTATCTACATTAGTACATGTTACTCTAGCTGTGTACAATAATTTTGATTAATTTTAGTTAAATCTTCGTTGATATAAGAGCCCGAGCCCTTAAGATTCGTTCTTTTTCGTAATATTGTGAGTTTCTCTTTATGGGTTTTCAATCGATGATGGCTCTGTTCGTTCCCTCCTCCGTCTTACCTACTTGATGAGCTCTGTCAACTATTTCATCATTTACATCCAGGCCAATTTTCTCCCTGCATAGATTCACAAACGTCTCTGCACAATTTTCCTTTTCTTCGACAAAGCCAGTAACCCTCACATTTTGATGGCGGGAAAACTGTTCGTTTTTGGTTGCTTTTACGTCCACCTTCTCCATAGTATCTTCTAAGATTTTGACTTTCCCCTCCACAACAGCAATCAGTTTCAGCTTTCAACTCTTTCAAAATATTCTCCATAGTTTGACCCACAGTTTCTTTAAGAGCCTTTACAATAACATCCTTAAATTCCTGGGAGGTTAAGTAACACTTCATTGCTGCGGCGACTTCAACTTTCATGTCCGCTTTCGTCATGGCCTTGTTCAAACCAGCAAATTTTAAATTGTCACTTCACCGGACAAATCATGTTTAAAACATTTTTTAAATGTTGCCCAAGTGCTAAACCTACCTTCAAAAGACTATTTACATTGAGATAAGCTTCTAAACAAGTAAAATCGAGAGTTTAAGAAAAAATAAATCAGTAAGATGCATAAGACACATGTGGACGCCTAAACACCTTGCCTCCGATCCAAGTATAGCTTCTTCTGGAAGTTGTATGTGGTTTCCGGGATTCCGTAGAATTCGAGAGCGTTTTTCTGGTATTCTGCTCTAAACGGTCCTGTAGGTCGTAAAGCTCCAAAATTTGTTCTTGTTGCTCGTCTATTCTTTTCTTAATATTAGCTAGATCTTTTTCTGTGGCCTCAAGTAGTGTCTTGGATTGGGCGAGTTATTTGAGGTCCGCAATCTCAGCTTGCTGCTTGTTTACAGTGCACTTAAGGTCTTTATATCTTTGCTGATTTTTTTGTTTTCCAGCAGAATGTTATTTACTGTTATTTGTTTATCCGCCAACATCTCTCTTAATTCCATACGGCTGGGTTCTTGTTGGCAATCTTCAGTGGTTTAGGTTCTGTTTTGAAGGTTTTGTCCTCAGCAGCCGCCTTGTTGAAACGCTTCGAAACTGATTGCCCTTCCTCTTCGGATCTGCGGTCACCCCGTTTGTGCTTTTGGCCTTTTCTAGTCATACGATTATATCATGAGTTATTCCCTGCTCGTTGCTTGCTAAACAGTTCAATTGCCTTTGGATTGGGGGGAGAAAAAAGGGGTACCAATGCTGCTGCATTAAGACGCGTGCCTCACACTACAGTTACGCATGCCTCCCCACCAAAGTTGAACAGCAATGAAAGGGGGAGTGGGAGGGGGAAGCTGGGAAATCAAGCTGGAAGTTGTTTAAAGGAAGAGGGAGTGCTTTCTAGTCATATTGTCCCAACTATTATAACAAGTTTATCCACACGTTAACACTAAAATTTTAAATTAAATTACAATAAATTACCATAAACCAGGGGTGGATCCAGACTTGTTCCTTTAGTTCCATGAAACTCGTCAATTTTTTTAAAAGATAAAAATAGAGAAATATTATGTTTGAATTACGAAATCTATCGATGTTTTGAATCTCATATATACCACAGGAAAGCCATGACTTGTTGACTTTCGTCTTCACCGCCGGTTTCCTGTAACTTTTTGGATTTCCGTTAAGTTTTCGGACTCGTTTCACCATCCTTGTATTTGGGGTATTGTGGGGATAGTTTCTAAAGAAACTGGTGCTGCATCGGAAGGGAATTGAAACACAAGAAATTGGGTAAATCAAACAAATTGATTAAGTAAGTTGTTCCACCATAAGGTAAAATGATGCACGGTGAGGCCACATACCGCCATGTGTTTAGTGGAGTGGTTAGGTAGATTAAAGTGTCGTGCTACAGGGCAACACGGAAAGCCGTAAAAACCTAGAACAGAAGTTTATCTTCCTACTCGGTTCTCTTAATCCCCACGGTATCAACGAACGTTTCTCATTCATTTAATCATTTATCTAATTTATTATATAAATTGTACGTAACCCACAATCCTCTCATTCGCCCTGACGAAGGGCTAACGATCGAAACGTCAGCACCTCCGTTTTACCTTATGGTGGTATAACTTACTTAATCAATTCGTTTGATTTACCCAATTTCTTGTATTTGGGGCAGGTTACCATGGGACAAACATTGTTCTGGAGCTAGTTCGAACTAATGGCTAACTTCTGGTGGAACTAGTCTCTCTAATTTCTATTGGCTGATAGGACACCATTTTTTTAAGTTGAACTTTTCGGCAAAGATTCTATTGGCAGGTGGGGACGTTTTTTCTTCAAGCTAGTTGGCCTAATTTTATTGCAATGGCTGAAACGGCTGTGTGGCACACGTTGGAACTAGTCAAAAAGTATAAATAGGATTGAACTGCCGCTCTTGATGTTTGTTCTGCAAACACTTGAGTGTAACAGAACTATTGAATAGTGAACAAAGAGAAGCAGCAAGCTGTTCAAAATAGTGGCTATGGCATTAAGTGGCATAGCGCGTGGCGAGTCCGCTTGTCGAACTGAGGTTCGCTCGTATGATATCGGTGTGGTATTTAAAGATAATTCAGTTTTTTGGATCAATGAAAGCTAGAGTTCAACGACAATGTTTGGAGTCACTGTGGCCGCAGAGCTTTATGATTTCCCAAACTCAACGGATAGTCGTAGGTCTAGAAAATTTAACCCTCAATGGCTGAAAAAAATAGTCATGGTTGGCCTATTCTTAATATTTGGATGGTGCTTTGTGTTTGCCATGTGTTCTATTTGGAAAAGCGAGTGAACGAAGTAAATAAGAAAAGAGTTGACAAGTTGGTAAAGGTGCCACTTACATAATTTCTGGACAACTGCTTCAGCGCATTTGACAAGTCATTCACAAGGTGAGTGTGAATCTCACAGCAAATTGTGCTGATCGAGCAACAGTTAGACAATTTATTTCAGCTGCAAATCGTTAAGAATCGAAACATTTCTGTGGTCGCAATAACATTCCAGTTCTGGTCCATCAATTCACCAGCAGTGTAACCGGTCACAACTTACATCTATTGAAGTTTGCTTTCGGTGCAAAGATTTGCATTAACAACGCTAGCGAGTGGAAAATTCCCGTTTCCTCGTGCTCGCAAATTCCCGTAAATATGCCAATAAATAGCCATATAAGGCAACAACCTACGCTAAAAGCTGGAACGCAATCTAGTGACGCTCGAAAACGGTAACAAAAACCCAATAGAAAAACAACGGCGCAGTTAGGGTTAGAACAATCGCCCTTAGAGGTGGAAGAGTGATCCTTCGAATGAGGACCTCCAAGGAATTTTCCAGGCTTTTTTTGAAGTGACTGGACATATCCATCAATACCAATATCCAAGCCCAAAGCATGAGGCAGAGCTTTATCTTCTAAATGAAATAACATCAGAGTCATATATAGTACGTACATACTGTATATCAATTATACTTAATTTTGCAAATTAGAAAAGTCATCCCCATTCTTGGTCCAGGGTGGAACTAGTCATGAAAAAACCTAGATCCACCCCTGTAAACGGTGTACAAAGCCGAGTCAGGGGGATAAATGAACCTTGCGGTTTTCGAGTTAATCCCCTGGCTGTTAAGTGCAAGACAAATAAGATTAAGTGGCCTAACGGAGACAAGTTAATAGAGCACAAACACAAGAAGACAGACTGAACTATGAGTAGTGGATATAGTATTGAGTGTTGTCATTGTTTTAGGTACTTCATGCTATTTCAAGCTGTTCAGAGAAACGATGAAGCTTTATTTGATTAGAGAACTGATAAACATTAAGGTTTTTCAAGCTACTAAGTATATGATGCCACAAAATAGAAGCCATGTAGGATATAGTTTGTTTCCCACTGTTTGTTCTGACTCGAAATTTATGGAAATTTTGGTTGGCAGAGTATCCAGTACTCTAAGCATGGAAACCACTGGCTTGCTGAAAACAAATCGCAAAAAACATCTGGCAGGAGATTCTTATGCCACAAATGAGTACATTTTAATGCCTGTAGGCCACAGACCTTGTTCACTGTAAGGAGTTTGAACAGGTTTAGCAGAGGGAGAGAACCATCTGTTTGTTCACCGAAAGTTCTTGCAAAGAATATTAATCTAATAGCATGGTTTTACTTGGTCTGTACTTTTCGTATGTAAGTCTTGTAAGTGCTCCCCCAAGCTAAGATTGCATATGATATATAAGGATAAACAAGGCTGTAGTAAATCTGTTTTAAATGAGAAATTTTTAAGTAGTATCTCAATTTTAAAATTTTTCCGAGGTGTTGTGACATATGTGAACAGTCAAATGCGATATGATACTTGAGGATTTAATAATCATGTAGTTAGTTTTTGCCAGGTTTATTGATAATTTGTTAATATTGCACAAGTCTTTCACTTTTATAAGTTCAACATTAATTAGCGTTTCCAGACTTTTAGGGTCATAAGACAAGGCAAATACATTTTTATCGTCTGTACATACCCTGAATGTGTGCGCTTCTGAGCTGTTAGGTAGGTCGTTTATATAAACTAAGAATAGCATGGGGCCTAAGATAGATAGATAGATAGATAGATAGATAGATTGATTGATTGATATATTCATTCATTGATAGATAGATTGATTGATTGGTTGGTTTATTATATACCCCTCGCAGTTAGAAACTGAATTACAGGTATTAATAGGCATAAACACGAAGCTGAGCGATTAAAACACTAAATTGTCCAAGTACTTCACAGTTACAAAATTTAACAAACGATTTGAATTGCAGAGTTTCAGTTTCAAGGAAGAAGTGTTTCTTAGTCTGTACTGGGTGCTAACCCCTTGTACCGACCTTGTAGTGGCTAGGCGATGTAAGGGATCATCCACACTCAAGGCACTCATAAACTGTTCACAAAGCAAGTATCTTCTCTCTTTCAAAGAGACAAGTCCAGCTTGCTCTAGGGCATCATTATAGTTACAGCTGGGAAAAATAATCCTTAGTGCTTGTTTCTGGATTCGCACTGTAGCATCTGAAAGGAAAGTAGGCAGGCCAGCGTACACCGCAACGCCATACGCCATAACTGACCGTATTAATGAACAGTAAACAGTGACTAAATCTGATTCTTTTACGCCGCACCTTTTAAGGACACGCAAGGCGTAAAGCCTGCGGTTTGTTTTTTTGCAAATGTGGTCGCAATGGACATCCAATGTCAAGTCATTAGAAATATAAATACTGAATAACGAGCTCCCTTGTTGTATACCACAATTTACAGTTTGCATTGAAGAGACATTATTTGCTAAAGAAGTGTATTGTTTTCTATTTGTAAGATAACTCGTAAATAGTTTAAGTGTTAACCCCCTTATTCCATACGATTCCAGTTTAGACAACAATATTTTATGGTTAACTGTATGAAAAGCTTTGGAGAAGTCTAGAAACACCCCACAGGTATACATGTTGTGATCTATGGCTTTTGGAAGATTTTCAGCAATTTCTGTTATAGCTTGAAGTGTAGAATGAACATTTCTAATCCAAATTGGAATTTATATAGAATTTTTTTCCTTTTCTAGATAGTCACCAAGCTGCTTACAGACAAGCTTTTCATATAAGTGGGCAAGGGCTGAGAGCATAGATATTGGGCGATAGTTTGTGGGGTCAGTTTCTTCTCCCCCTTTATAAACAGGCGTGACTTTCAAAATCTTAAAAATGTCTGGAAATATACCTTGAAATAAAGATTGTTTGAAAGCTATCGTTAATGCTTCATCAGTGTATTCACCTGCTAATTTAATACATGTCTGTGGAATGCCAATAGTGGATTTGTTAGTTTTTGAATTCATTATTTCATCATAAACGTCCCGAGGATATAAAGCACGAAACATAAAACTATTTAGAAATGATGGTTTGATATAACTTGTAGGGTTTGTATTATTGAATGGAAGTTGATCGCCGAGTTTTTTACCTATGTTGATAAAGTAGCTATTTAGTTCCTCGCAAGTGCTTGCTTTTTCTGTGTTAACTCTATTATGATAGAATAATCTATTAATATTTCTTAACGAGTTAGACTTTCTCCTACTAATTATAGTTCCGATAACCTTCCATGTGATTTTCATGTTTTCTTTGTTCATCACAAATTGGTTTGTTAAGAAAGTTCTTTTGGCGGCTTTTACAGTTCGGTGCATGTATAAGTTATTATCGTATGCTTTGCATTCTTGTATTTTCTGTGGGTCATTGCTCAAGTAGTGAGATCTAAAAAGCCTTTGTTTTTTCTTAATTGATACAAGAATAGCTTTCGAAATCCAGGGCTTTTCAAGTCGCTTTTTCTTTTATTTCGATGCTTTTCACAGTGGGAAATGCTTATGTGTGATTAAACGAAGCTTTTCTACCATGTTATTCATACTTTTGTTGACATCCTCTGTAATGAGGCCCTTAAAGTCAATGTTTGAGATATCTTTAACAAGAGATTCTTTGTTATTATTTGTGAAGTCTCTAAAATATTTAGGCTCATTAGAGGTAGGCAGATTGCTAGCTAAGGAACAAAAGATAGGTAAATGATACGAAATATCAGCTAAACATATACCAGATTTAATGACTTTCTCAGAGGAGTTCGTGTAGATATGATCAGTAAGGGTAGAGGTGTGATGAGACTGATGCGTTTTTCTGGTAACTTTGGTTACCAAAGGCAAATAACCTAAATCAAGTAGCACGTCCATGTATTCTGATGTTTGTTTATCATTGTCGTATTTATATAAATCTATGTTGAAATCCCCAATTATTAAGACCTTATGTCCCTCATTGTTCAGTTGCTCTAGTTATTGTTGTTGTTTTCTTTTTTAAGGTTTCATGATGGAATTCTAGGTTTCCTTTTGGGAGTCTATAGCTGCAACCAATCATAATGTTTTCTGTCATTCACGTATTATCTCTATCCAGCAGGATTCAATTCCATCGCATGGGATGTCAAGATTTCGCCTTCTTGAATAGACTAATTGATCGGATACGTATAGACCAATGCCACCTGCATGAGTCTTAGAGTCACTTCGAAGAGACAAATAACCTGGAATATGTAAATTTGCGATAGTGCTTTCAGTTAGCTTGGTTTCAGAAATTGCTATACTGTCTGGCAAACTTTTAACGGTGACTACAATATTGTGTAGTAAAGATAAGTTTTTCCCCAGGCTTCTAGTGTTGCAGTGCATAACTGAAAACCCTTTTTGTTTAGTTACATGTAGATCATAGAAATATTTACCAGTTTGATAAATCGTATGATATTTTGATTCGATGTAATTGTCTTGTAGACAATTTAGAGGGTCGTCCTTATCGGGGGACTCAATAATGTCTTCATACAAATCTTCTTTATGTAATATTTTGTAGGCAGAACGATAGACCCAAGCACCTGAAGTGTTAAAAAAACGCATCATTGTCTATTGTCTAAAGTGTGGAAAGGAAGTTGTGGAAACATATCTTTATTCTTTAAAACTTGATTAGATGGCATCAAAGTAATATGAAATAAACAAGAGATGTTTCACTACAGTAAAACCAATTAAGCTACTTATAATCTGCATGATCTTCCCAGACAGACAGAATAGGGTTTGTCCGTAGAAATAAAACAAAGTGGAGAACCTTGAGACTAGTGACGAAGGCTGCCTTTGAATTTAGCGAGATCTCCATAGCTGATAAAGCCGAAACTTCTGCTTGCTTCGGCTTCCTTTATAACGATTTGCCCATTCTGGGTCCAAATGTGCTTTCATTTTAGGCGCTTCCTTTCCTTGTTAACGTCGCTGAAGAGTTTTTTTCGAGTAGGTGTCAATGACTCTGAAATGTAAACGTTATTGTCTGAATCCAGGTCCAAGTCTGGTAGGTTAGAGGCTTTCTTCTTCACAAGCTTTCTGCGATTTGCGTAGAGCAAGTTACGAACATCTCATCATTGTTGTTTTCAGTAGCTTAACAGCTTGCCACAAAGCGAGATTTTTTGAATACCCGTATACAGTATATAGAGAATACTTCATGGAAAGTGTGGGCGTACGGTATTTACGCACGAGTTGTTGACGTATCAGAAATCGAACGAGTGAGCGCAGTAGTTAGTTGCAGTAGTTACTTGTGTTTGCGACGATGCTCGGCTTAAGATGCCCGATATGTTTTTTTGTTGATTTAGGTTCAAGCTACTATAGTTTGTTATGCTTTGCACATTCTTGTGCCCACTTAACTGCATTATATGCATTGGCGGAATTTCACTGTCATTAAGTTTTTGAATCATGCATGTGTTTACGAGCACTATGGTTGGTGAGTCGCTCGTTGTTGACGTTTGCTTTTGAAGCCATTGTTTTCATGAAAGTGTTTAATTTATTTACACCCATAGGTGCCGACTTGAACCAGTGTTTTTTGGAACCTTCCGTTTTCGTGTCGTTTATTCCCAAGTAGAATGGCGCATCGTCTGCCATCATGTTTTCCGGTCGCTTTTCACGGTAAATTTTGTACGCCACGACAGGATCTCGTTCATCACCAGTTGAAAACATTTTCGGGGAAACTTTTCGAACGTTTGAAGCGTCTACTCCATACCTTGTTTTTGTCTGTCTTTTATTGTAAACTAGATAGTCGTTACCTTGTGCGTCCTTACAAAGCTTTACATCTCCCCAGCACAAGTCAAATGAATGGTGTTGTTCAGCCAAACAGTATTCAACAATGATTCAGAAGAGGAAACTCCAAGCAAATTATTTTCGTAAAGGATATCGACTTCCTCGTCCGTGATTTCCACAGAAGCTTTGTCCTTGTTGCCTCAACCTGCTTTCTTCAGCTCTTTTTGTTTAGCCTGTAAACACTTTCTAAACAATTCAAATTCTTTATCGTTAATGATACTCTTAGTATAATTATTTTTCTTCAAATATCTTTCAATACTTGAAACAAGGCATCTTAAACTTGAAGGCTCATAATCCTCTCCGTCTTTACGTCTCACAGAACGAATAAACTCCGCAAGGTGCTTGTTTAATTCTGCAGGGTCTATGTCTTGCACTTCTCGCTCGTCATTCTTTTCGTTTCTCAAAAAGGTTTCCAGCAATTTCACATCTCGTTTCGTTTTCTCCGTTCGTATTCCTGTTTTCGAGACTTTCCACGTAATCCTCGACTGAAGTTTCGTGATCAACAAACCTTTTCTCGTTCATGTTTTTAAGCTTCAGCACTTGCGAAAGATTTCTTTAACAAAGTGAAATGCTGCCAGCTGAATGAAAATCACCATGTTACGGCTCACACGTCAAAAAACATGATACTTTTTTTTTTTTTTATTTTATTTCAATATTTTAACAGGAACATCTATTTAGCATAGCTAGTTTAAGTAGAGTCCTGTGTAACATAATATTACAAAATACAAAAAAATAAGAATTACATTACAGGTTACATATAAAGACAATTAAATTTGAAGTCGTATTCCCAATTCATTCCCAATCAGGTACGCAGCACCTGATTGGACGTATCGTTTTCCTCACACGTGGAAAAAGCGATACGCGCCATTTGATTGGCTGTCGGGTTCTTAGACCAGCTTGTGAACCAAATTTATTTCGCTCCTTTTCAGTGGGTAAATCTCAGTACATATATGATAAACATGCGTATGCCTTCAGACTACACTTAGCTGAAACTAATATTTGCAGTCGGGCTCTTTACGATCCTTAACAGGACTGACTGAATATTCATTACAAGGGAGAGTATTTGCTGTTGAATCAAAAATTTACCGTTTTCTGTCAAACAGAATAATCAACAATCCCATCTTCAAGGAGCCAGCACATATGAAGGATAGCATTTTTTCGACATAAAAAAGAACACGGTCCATGCAAGCGATTTGCCAACGCTCGCCGAAACAGAGAAGTTCTCTTTGTTGAAAAAATAACTAAACGTGAGCGGCGCACCCTGGAAACTTTGATAAACAATTCTTTGGCTAAACCGTTGGTTTTACCGTTTGAATGAATGATTTGTGTCAACTAAAACCGGAGATATCATTTTTTCCGACAAGGATCTTTGAGGCGCTTCAGTCGACAGTAATAATGATTGCCGACGCGTGCCGATATACAGTACTTTTTCTTCCAAAAAATAACTAAACATTAGCGACACGCCATAAGAAACCTTGATAAACAGTCCTTTGGTTACCCTTTCCCAATTGGCCCCGACCAAAAGCAAACTGCTCCTTTTTCGTGGGTTCATCAAGAGCATGTCTGGTATATTGCATACAAAATCAAAATATAAATGCTCAGTAGGCTTGCAGAACACTGCAGGCACTGAAATTACACGTATTTTAGCAGCCAAATGATAACCATTTATCAGTATTAGGTACACCACAGCTGGAAAACAATTTTAAGTGCATTTTTTTAAAATTCAAAAAGATACATCTGAAAAAATTTCGAAGTTACCGCCATATTGGTAGCAGTGTATTATTGGTCAGTCTCCTGATCAGTCATGTTCTGAAATGTTTACCATCCATAAAGCACCAAAAATACTTGTGCATGAATATTTTAATAATTCTGTATCAACCCCAAAGGTAAACAAATCTACGGCAAATCCTAACAAATCTACAGTGAGCGAGAAAAATCTGTGGCGAACGCGAGCAGACGTGTGAGAATAATTCTGTAAATGAACAGCCTGCAAGAAACGGAAATGAATGTACCGACCAGGGATCACCACGTAACACACCAACTGATTATTTAACCAGCGCTGATGAGTTGCATTCAAATGAAATGAAGTGTAGGAGATCACGGGTAAGATATGTTTCTACCTTGCATTCCAGAGGAAGACGTGAAAGTGAAGCTTCCAAAATTTCCTACATGAAAATAATCAAACTACAATCGTTTGCATTTCATGGAAAGTAGGTGCGGAAGACGAAAACTTGCTTTCTCAAAAAGTTAATTCACACAGAAATTGCATGCATGTCTTTTGGGATTGAGAATGTCGAAGCATAAGAATTCACCATTGTTTTGCATGTATGCAGATGGGAGATTGTTGAAACAATTAAAACACAGTAGGCTTAAATCCTATGATGTGTCTTGTAGACTAGCCTCTTTAAGTGGTGATGTGGAAGAGAACCCTGGACCAACAAATTATTGCAGTGCAGATACAAGTTCAGTTTCACTACAAAAAAGCAGGTTGTGTGAATTACATAGAACTGCTCTTGAAAGTTGATGTACTACGAGATGGTGGTTGCTTTTTTTGAGCTGTGTCGCATCAACTCTATGGAAATCCTCATAATCATTTACATGTGCGTAGCTGTGGTGTTCAGTATTTGCTGTATAGCCCCGAACAGTTTATAGAAAGTAACACTGACTACTCTTGACAAGGATATATAAGTGATATGTCATGTCAGGGAACATGGGCTGTGCAATCATAATTCAAGCAGTGACCAATTCCTTTAACTTACTAATACATATTGCAGAATCGAATGAAACTTTTTCTCCCATTACTATTGTTCAACCAGTGAATATGATGAGTGGATGCAGAAACATTTGCATTGGACACATAGGTGAAACTCATGTTTCTACGGTAGAAAAACAAAATTTTTCAGCAGTACTTGCTGGTACGGAATACACGGAAAGTTTAGTTGGAGACAAACCAGTTGACAAAAAGGAAAAACTCAGACCCTACATGAAAGAATACATGAAAAAGAGAAGAGCTGATCCAGAATTTAAGAAAAGAGAGATCGAAGCTCTGTTGTTAAGAAGAACAGGTACTGAAACGCAATTACGTCAAGCAAAGAAAAATAATCACAATGCAATTTCAATGTTTTTTTTTTTTCTCAACACATTAAATGTGGACCAGAATATGTATGTACCTGTTGTGACCAGTTGTGGTATAAGTCATCTGTAGTGAAATGTAATGCTAAAAACTACAGAGTTAAAACACATTTTAAATTCTGATATCACTAGTGAAAAACTGAATACTGAAAATACTGAATGGATTTGCATAACTTGTCACTCAAATTTAAAGAAAGGCAAGTTGCCCACCAGTGCTAAAGGCAATAAAATGAGCTATCCTAAGAAGCCTGACATATTAAATTTGACGCCATTAGAGGAACGGCTAATATCACCTCGTATCCCATCCATGCAAATCCGTGAACTACAAGGGGTCGTCAGTTGTGTATTCATGAAAGTATTGTCAATGTACCAAGTGATGTAAATTCAACTGTTCACTGTTTACCAAGGCCTATCAACGAATCACAAACCCTTCCAATAAAACTCATAAGACGTCTTACCTACAAACGTCATTATCAGTTTCAGGATATAGCATCTTTGAACTGACAAAGTTACAGCAACCCACAGCACCTTTTCGTGATTGTTGCGTGCAGTTTGACACTCTTTCTTTATAGTGACAACCTATATTGAAACTGCTGTGTACACGTTGCAAAGCACTCTGCATTGGATCACTCAAAAACCTGTGTGCATATCTCATCTTCTCATTCCTCAACTATAAGCCCCCACCAATTGAAAACCCCTGAACACTCTTTATGAACTTATCTTCACCTACATCCACAACTTTGACCACAGCTTGTTAAATCTCACCATTCACGAGTTGCCTCACAGCAGGCTTTGATTTGTAGTTAAAGATCAGGCAGGTGTAGTTTGTAGTGTAGCAAACGGTAGTTAGTCGGTGAAGCGACGAAGTCATCAAAAACTCGAAATTGACGTTTTAACAATATGCAAATTTTGCTTTGAAGCCTGACGCTTTGTCACACGTATACGAGCGTATACGTCCCTTTGTTATGCATTCCCATAAATTTCTCTACATAACCATTATTGGTCAAACAAAGGACATTCTGGGAATGACAAATTATAAAGTTTTTGTAACATGTAATGTACTTCACTGTACACTGTAGCAACCTCTGGGATATAATTGTAAGAGATTTTCTCTTATGCATACATGTAACAAACAGTACATATTATATTGGGAGGTATTTGTACGTCTTTTTTTTGTATCCATAGATCTTCAGTGTTTGTTTTTAATGTCAGTGCCGAAAGAAGTGTTTGTATTTCTACTATTAGTATCAGCTATACATATAGATCAGAGTTGGAAACATTGAACATTGGTATTGCAGTCTTAGTACTAATGTGAGTAATGCATAGACAGGGCATATATAGTAAATTAAATGTAATTTCACTGTTATTCTTTCAATTAGTGATGTTGCCATTACTGTGAGGTTAATCAATAAATTGATGTTAGTTTTATATATTTATGTATAAATTAACACAGTTTCCTCTGCTAAAACTAAAAACGAAATTCAAATAGAAAAAAAATCCCTGATTTCACTTTTACAACGTAACAAAATTATATTATAAGTTTTATGTTGTTATCTTGCTGAAGAGTTATCCAAGGCAGTTGGGCCAAACAGGCATGTAAGAAAAAAATTATTGTAGGTGAATAGTTCTTATAACTGTTATTGCAGTGTATTTGCAAATAAAGTGGATACAGTAAGAAAACAGATCAGGATGGCGAATCACAACTTTTAATCTCCGACAAAACAAGGCCTCGTGTGCAAACCAATATGGGGAAATGATCACGTGACAAACTGCTTAACAGGAAACCCAAAACGTAAAGGCTAATAATTTCCTCCCCTTAGACTTAAAAATGTAAACTAACAGGAAAAAAAAAAAAATAAAATAAAATAAAGTTTGAGAAAAATGTTAAGGTGTCTGATAATATCCTGGTACTGTGATGACACTAAAGAACAGTACTGTTTTGTCCAGTTGAAAACACAGTCCTTCAGTCTCTGGGGTGGTCTAATTATAACAACTCAACCCGCTTGGGTATTAATCAACTCTGGTTGTGAGTACCAAACATTCTGCTTTAGGATGAAAGGCTTCAAGTTGCTGCTGTTGGACTGGAGCAATTTCTTGTTGACCTCCCATGTTACATCTGGCTCAGTTAGGTCCAACCTGGTCTTGACATTTCGGCCCAGAAGGAGCTGCACTGGGCTGAGGGAGATGGTTGCATGTGGTGCAGATTGATATGCTAACACGAGTCTTTCAAGCGTGTACTGCAGAGTTTTTCTAGACTTGTCAGCCTTCAATCCTTTCTTGAACCCCAACACCAATTTTTCTGCCTGATCATTGGTCGCTGGGTGGTAGGGTGTACCAATAACATGCTTGTTACCATTAGCTGTTGTAAACTCGTAAACTTGTCTGACACAATCTGTTCAGGGATTTCCAGGCGGCCAAACAGGGAGCGCAGTGTGCTAATTGTCTCCTCAGCTTTAGTGTCTTCTATCACAAAGGCCTTGGACCACTTGCTCTGTGCATGAATCAGCACCATTAGCATCTTTCCTTGAACTGGACCAGCAAAATCTATGTGAAGCCTTTGCTTTTATGTGAATCTTGCAATTTAGGTAAAGCTGTTACATTATTATTAACTGGATTATTAGCTGTCTCCTGGCATCCCTTACAATTTCTGACTATTCCCTCTATATCTTTGTCAAGCTTTGGCCCCCTTCATCTTGACCTCACCGATTTGTCCCCCATGGAGTGTTTCCAGAATTCTTTCTCAATAGTTAAACAGTTCATTCATTTCTGGAACTTCAAAATAGGAAGACAGCGTTATTTTAAACCAAGACAAACTATCTATATTATGGAGACTGCGATTTCCGAACTGTTTAACTGTAGTATAGATAGATTTTCATCGATCTTGCACTCTAGACTTCGCCTAAACGCGTGTGCTTTAAACCCTTATCTTTTAACATAAATTGTAAGCAGCTTTCTATGTGCAGTTATGGCTCTGCATCGGAAACTCGAGTTCACTATGTTTTTTTTACTGCTCTCCTTAGCTGCACATATTTTTGCTGAACAGTGGTTGCGAATGTCTGAGGCGCAAAAACTAAACGCGTTTCTTTTTGGTTACAGTGACATTTCTTTGTCATTGAATAGCCTAGAGTTATTTCATTGTGTTCAAATTTACATCAGATACTAAGCGCTTTACTCGCGATTCTAATTAGAGTTTTAGCCACTGCTCGGAATACTTGTCCTTTATTCTGTCAATTATGCTTTAGTGTGTGTTCGACCGTAAACAGGTAAAAATAAAATGTTGCGATCTCTAAATCAGAGTGAGGCTCTTCGATGAGCTTTAGTTGCTCTTGAGGCAAACTCTGCGCTCCAATATGTTTAAATAATCTTTGAGTCACGAATGCTTAAAACTTATTGGTCATGAAGGAGCTCGGTTCGGATAGCCTCTCCAAACTTGCACTCCGTGGCTAAGTGCTTCAATGTTGCTACATAGTGACTGAATGACTTACCGGAATTCCCGGCTCGATTATCGAACTCATTGCTTACTACCAGGGCTGATCTTTCAGGTTTGAGTTGTTCCCACATTCGCCGCTTAGTGACATCATAAGTAATTTAGTCGTCTTTCAATTGTGCAGGAGCAACCAAATCCTTCGCTAACTGGTAGGTTTCTACTTGAAGGTTCGTCAAAATAGCCGTCTTTGTTTTAGCTTCCGATGCAAGGAAATAAAAGTCTTGCAGTTCCGTATAGGACTCCCAACCTGTTCTCACAACTTACTTTATCATTTTACCCGTGGTTTGACTCTTGTTTATGTTCAGGGCTTTGTCCAGCATTCTTCGATGTGTCTTTCACATGACCAAATTCCCGTTTACCGATTCTGCTTGATCAAAAAGATCCTATCTTCGTCGCCAGTTGCTGTGTATTTGCAAATAAAGCGGAGACAGTAAGAAACAAGATCAAGATGGCGACTCACAACTTTTAATCTCCGACAAAACAAGGCCTTGTGTACGATCCAAATATGGGAAAGTGATCACGTGACAAACTGCTAAACAGGAAACCCAAACCAAAAGATCTAAATATAGTTTACTTCATAGAAAGTGCGATACAAACAACGATCTGGAGGATGCGCGCCGCTAAAAAAAGCGCCAAATCTGAAAAGCAATTTGGATGTAACGATGCACGATTCTGATTGGCTCAGAAAGACCTTGCGCTATCGTTGATTGGTTATACTTTCACACGTGAAACAGCTGTACGCCATTCTGATTGGCTGTATGCGCTCTTTTCACATGTGAAAATAAAGCGTATAGAATTCTACAAATCAGCTTTATGGAATAAAATTATCGTGTTACGTGTTATAAAAGTTATTACGACACATTATATTGTATATATTACTGTCATTATTTACGTTTTGGGGGCCGTCTATGTTTTAGACATCTTTGATTTACTGTCATTTTCAGTTGAACCTAAGTTGATAAATACCAGCCCCAGTCAACGAGTCCACGAAGGCGGTAATGTCACATTTTTCTGTAATGCGACTGGTAAACCAGAACCAAATGTAACCTGGACCAGACTATTGGAAGATGGTACAGACAGTGGAGTATTGCACACTGGGGTGGAGTGGGTACGCAACAACATCAACAGAAGTGCTGAAGGGACATACCGCTGTACTGCTAATAATACTGTGGGAAATACTGTCAATCATACACTGGATTTGACTGTTTATTGTAGGTATTATTTTTTCTTTCCTGGTTTACTTTTAAGAACTGGTGTTTTTAATTCCTATATAAATTTGGTAAACGTAAATATTTATTGGCAAAATAAATATATCTAATGTGTAGGTTAATTATCTAATTATCTGTCTCTACAATAAAGATTATCATACTTCAGGGTTTTCCTTTTCGGCCAGCGACCTGCGATTTTCTCTGCCTGTGAACAGCTTCTTTGCTGGCAACTGTTATAACAATATTGTAACTAAACGCTCTCGGGAGTGTTCACTCGGGCTAGACTTTATATTACAGCTTCGAGCAAACGTGAATGTCAGTTTACGCATAAGGTTTGTATATGTTGTATACTATATGGCTGGTTCCACGACCGCAAAAAACCTACCAGACTGTATATCGCACCGCAATTCTTGTAGACGTCGTGTTTAAGCTGAGCTATTTCATCAGAAAGATTTCTAAGGTTTTACAGAAATTTCAGTGATAATTGGGTTTGTTTACTAATGGGATTAATGTTGACCAATCAGCTTTCTTGGCTCCCACGATAGAAAAACAGTTGTGAAACTTGATGCCATTCACCGTGATTCCAAGTTATCGAGGGCGAAGAAGCGATATGTGGGAAAAACAACAATATTACTCCTCAATCGGATATACTATTCTTCCGATTTAGCCTTATTGGCCCTGTCCCCGCTAATGTCTTTCCACACGACCACGCAGGAAAAAAAATTGAGTGTGAATAAGAAAAGAATCCAGACATGATTTTGAAGAGAGGCCCTAAGGAATTCGGGCTGACAAATATAGTCTCCGAGTTAATAGCTTTGTTACAGAATTATTTCCAAATCAACTTTTGATTAGACAACTACAACTAGGTAAGCTTATGTTTTCTTTATGTTTTCTTTATGTTTAAGTTTATAGGTATGACACGAGACAAACTGATAATTTTTAACTTCCTTCTTGTAGAACCAACCTTCGTAAATTTTCTGTCAGTTTCCAGGGACCATCCTGTTATAACTCTTTAACAAATTAAATCAGACACTACTTGTCTCTTGCCATTTAAAACTAAACTTCGTAAGTACTTTTATGAGAACTGGTAATTATAATTATATAAATATATTATATATACTTATATAATCTTTGTAAATAGATATCGCTTTCTTCAAAGTGTTTCATCACTTGGTTTTATTTTTGCTACTTTACTTCATTAACACATACTTATAGTAGTTGTCCACCCGTTATCAATTGTCACGTAATTAATCTGTATACACTCGATCCTGGTCTTGTAAACTTATGCTTTTATACTTTTGCGTTAGCCCAATGTCTATAAGCCTTATGGTTTCTTTTTGAGCTTCCTCACCACATTGCTTTTATGTACTCTCTGTGTTTCATATTTCTTCGTCAGTTACAAAAAGTGAAAAATAAAAAAAAATACCTTGGTTCAGGAGGGCAAACAGTAAAACAGTAAGATATGATAATAAAGTTAGTCGAACAGCATGATAAAATGAACGATGTAACCAACAAATGCACCGACGCAATAAAATAGAAAGTTTTATACCTACAATAGCATAATTGCATGATCTGAATATTATCCAACCATAATCTCCTCGCCTCAACCGTAAACCACTAACTAATGAAAAGAGTTAGGGGAGGGGGGTGTATATAACAGATTCGAACTGATTCGATAACTTACCGCACTAAATAACGGTCCTTTTCCTCGTTCCATTTCTTATAATCTATTTTGACAAAAATCTGTGAGGCCGAGTTTCTTGGCAGCCAGCTGCAGGTATCGTATCTCAGCTTCTAGGATAAGAAGAAACAGAAGATAAAGTACATTTAAAAAGTTTGAAACACGCATGCGTAAACAAACAGTCCGGACTTTAATCGTTACAATCAAAATGTTAATCGCAAAAAAAAAATTCCTTCACAATCCAATAAAAAATGTATATTAAAGATACAAAATGATTCAAAAACTACCCCTTCCCACCCCCACCCCCCCCCCCCCCTACCCCAAATATGACGGTCCTTCTTCCCAGACTTAAAATAGAATCATTACACTCGAAATTTTGATCGCAAAAAATACTTTCCTGCACACGTACAATCCTGTAAAAAATGTATATAAAAGGTTCAAAGTGATTCCAAAACTTACCGCCTCCCCCCTCCAAGAACAAAAAACACATGATATTTGGTACAGTAAATCCTTGCTCTGTGAAGTGCACCTTAATTGACAATTATCGAGTTCTGACTATTTTCGTTACTTTGGCAACCATTTACATTTCAATTTAACTAAAGAACTCATAAAACCAGTGTTTTTGGAGGAAATTAAAATTTGCTCAATTAGGTTGCAGGTGACTACAAGGACAGTGTTTGTGACAAATTTGGTGACAATTGCTTAAATACTCTACAAGAAATTTAAGGGGGCACCAAAATTACTACGCAAAACATAATTTTTGGAAAAACTCAAGTAAAACTTTACTTCTGTCTAAAAGAACAAAGAAAAGGTAATTAACTCATTGAAATGGCCTGCCACTTGACGGGATTCTTAGGTTTTCCTATGCTTTTTTATTTTACCACCTTGACAAAGCTGTGACTCATCTTCGCCGACAAACGTTGGTGCCCCTATGACTACGGTTTTCTCTTTCGCTAGACTCTATTTTTGGACTCCTCGAAAGCCCCTCTTCCTTTAAGAAGAAGTCAACTTTTGGCATGACATATAGAAGAAAAGACTTAAAGGTGAAAGTAAATAAACGACCATTGACGCTCAAAACCAAGTGTACGGTTGCCTGCTTTGTATCCTGGCTTTTATTTAAAGTTTGGACGTTGGAATGGACTAAAGAGTCTTAGGAAATTGAGGAATGTCAATTCAAACAATTTTAAGAAAATTGAACGGCTTTTGGAGATTGATTTGTGTGTCGTTGCCATGGCAACCAAAATACAAACAAATCCTACATTTCGAAAGCTTCGTTTTTTAGGCCGAGCAAAAGAAATTTTTAATTAAATGCATATATCTTCTAAAATTAGATAGTTTCAAGAACTGTTAGAGCCAAAGAGAAAAAAATTACAAGAAAATTTGGTAAACATCAATAAATATTTCATAAGAAGTTACATTATTGATTGTTTGAACGTTTGTTATTAACAATAGCTACCTTCAAGTTAATATTTTTATCACTTGTATATTCAGGACAGGAAAAGAGGCTACAGTTTCTATTTTGGGACAAATCACTTGAAATTGTTGAAACGAGATCAGGTTGATCTGGCAAATAAAATGTGCTTAGGTGTGTTACAATCTCCAAGTCCTCAGCTGTTACGTTCGCGCTTTAGAAATCAACGTGACTAGATTAGCAGCAAATACTTGAATGTCGCTTTTCGGTCAAGACTTTGATGAATCGGTGATCATCACAGTTTGAGCGCCACGGCAGTACACACATGTCCAATACACCCGACCTGAGTCGGGTTGTCTTCACCAGCTGGCGGATCGAGTCCGATTGCGACCGGAACCGGAAATGGACGCAAAGCGCTTGATTAGGGGTACCGGAAGTAAAAGGTTAAGGGGAGCGAGGGGGGTTGAAAATGTTGGCAAACAGACTCCATCGGATCCGATGGAGAGAGTTCGTCCAGGCAAGAGTCCATCGGACTCCACGGAAGTCAGTTCGCGAGACACAGAAAACATCTCTCAGCCATGAGGCAAAACAAGCGCGCTACACTGTGTAACATCCGTCGTCCTCAAAGCCATGAGGCGACATAAACGCTATACATAAAATATAAGTCGTTCTTTAAGCCAATCGAGGCGAAACAAGCGCGCTACAATGGAATATGCGTCCTTCTTTTGTCATGAGGCGATATAAACGCTACACATGAAATATATGCGTCGTTCTTTTGTCATGAGGCGATATAAACGCTACACATGAAATAATTACGTCGTTCTTAGCCATGAGGCGAGACAAACGCTATACACGAAATATACGTCGTTCTTAAGCCAATTGAGGCGAAACAAGCGCGCTACAATGGAATATGCGTCCTTCTTTTGTCATGAGGTGATATAAACGCTATACATGAAATATACGTCGTTCTTCCGTAGTTCTTAAGCCATGAGGCGAGACAAACGCTATCCATGAAATATAAGTCGTTCTTTAAGCCAATTGAGGCGAAACAAGCGCGCCACACTGTGTGACATTCGTCGTTCTTTAAGCCATGAGGCGAAAAATACGCTACATATGAAATTTCTAGATTATAACAATTCATTGCATCCAAATATAAAATACAAGATAACTAGTTTGTCAACCCATCAATAATACCTTCAAGTTTGTCCTACGATATTGGATAAAACCAGGAGGTCATTAGATATGCAGTCAACTAACAAAACATATTTTTCCAACTTCTATGCAAAAGCATCTATTTTCTACAAAAGTGTTATTTCTATTCATCTCTACAGCAAGAAACATTATGATGAATTCCAAGCAAGAAAGGGTGAAAGTGAAAGTGCTTCTCCTTCCCCAAGAAAAAAAATACTTCTGGATTAAACCCAAGAATCTGTGGCAAAAAATTAAGCAAATCAAAGCGTACTGCGGAACATCCTTGCAACTTCAGGGCATTAGCCAGCCATTAAACATGTAGAACTCTGCCTACAATTTCCTTCGCCTGATCATTTATGCTTACATGTTTATAATTCTAAAATTAAGTAAAAAACAATTTTTGTAAATAAAAATCAATACCAATTATTCCACAAATATCAATACACGATAAAAGTCGATCAAAAGATTTCATGTCATTATAAATTCCTATAAACTTGTAGTTTATGATCAATTTAAGTTTCAATGTTCCAAAACAGTCAACATACAGAATGTAATAATTGTTTTTGTTGATAATAATCAATAAAAACCGAACTGAAATTGACTATCACCCCTTACATCATTGTCATTATTGACTTTTATAAAATAATTTAACTTCTCAATAAATAGACAATTTTAAAGTAATATCAACTTATTGACTTGTATTCTATGTTAAATTTCAATCAACATGGCGATATTATTTAGAAAAATGAAAATTCACTTCTCCACAACCTTCATTTTCTAATTCACTGTTTTCACAATCGCCTTAAAGGTGAAAGATCTTGAGCTACCTAGTTACACTAACAGTTCCAACTCTATTGCACCCTGACAAATATTTAGGATTACATTATGACAACTACTTCTACAAATTATATCATAAAAAAACATGTCAAGATAATTTCCCTTAATTAATTTAAAACATAGTTTTTCTTGATCACCAACAATATAATGCAGGTCAATTTGCTCTATAGGGATCAGGCAAACCAGTAGTCAAGAAAGCCGTACCTCAATCATTAAGATACTGGCTGGGAACAGTGCCATTATACATAAAAATTTACTGAGAATTAGTTACATTATACTCCCTTATGAACTTCCCAATCCTTTAAGTTGCCCCAAAATCCAAACTCACTTGAAAACCACAAATATCACATCCTTGTATTACTAAACAAGTAACCTTACTTACTCAGCCAGAACTAGCTTGACGAAACCATATTAATCATTTCATATTAGGTATGTCTCATGTATTTGAAAAACATCACAGGTAGTAGCGGCAATTTATAAATCCATGAGGTCAGTGCGTACAAGTAATGCATGCAATTTTCAAAATATATGACGATGAAAGTCTGACAGGCACTGAGGAGATAACACTTCGAAAATAAAGAAAAACCAGTTTCAGTATCCAAAATGAAATGAACGTTAAAGACTAAAGAAACAAAATGTAAAGGAACAGGTGTCAGTAAAAGCAACTGAAGTTTTCAAGGATTAATTTTAGATTTTATCATGTGAACTATGTATTTCAACTTAAATGTTCCTATTATGCAATTGAACTTACTCTTTTAATGACACATAACATATCAGTCTTATTGATATTGGTAATGTCACATATAAAGAAGTGAAATTCCCAAACATTAACATCAATAATTCTTATTCCAGCAAATATTACTGCCAAGCTGAGGCAATTAACAAACTCTCACATTCTGCACTTAAAGAGGCAGAGAATCAAAACCTAAATGAAATTTTAGTGCTAATGTACTCCCTGTGTAAAATGAAAATTATCTCCAGTGCCCTCTCATACTGTGTACAATCAAAACAACTCAAAGCAGTAAGTCACTTTTCCCACTAACCATCTTCCTTACTACCCATCAGGCCCTTTTATCTCCCTCATGTTAAATGTGATAAAAAACAATTGTAGAAATATTTTAAACCAAAACCTCTGAAAAGGATTATAGACAAATGTGCTACTTACTTATGACACTTGCTCCTTTACATTTCAAGTTTCTTTAGCCTTTTATGTTCATTTCATTGTGGATACTGAAACTGTTTTTTTCTTGTTTGGAGTGTTATCTCCTCAGGGCCTGGCTGACTTTCATCTCCATATGTTTTAAAAATTGCATGCATGACTATAGGCACTGACCTCAGCAGCCTCTTTGAGTTTATAGTTCAACCCAACAACCTCTAATTATTACAAAGGGAAGTGATCAGGCCAAAAAAATTATAGGCACAGGCCTACAGGTCTATAGGCTGGCTAAGCCCCTGTAGTGGTAAGGATGTTCTGTAGTAAGCATCAATTCATTTAATCTTTTGCCATAGATCCTGGGGTGTCCAGGTGTGTTTCTTGGGGGATGAGAAGCGCTTCTAATTCACTGTTTTCAGAATCTCTGTTAAACTGAAAGTTCCTGAGCTCTCAAGTAACACAAAGAGTTTCAACTCAATTACACACTGACACATACTAAGGATTCATCATCATCATTTATTTATTAGCCTTTTTTTTTACAAGAAATTTAACAGTATACAGCAGGTTGTAAGGCGAGGAGACCTCAGGAAACCACCAGGCTTATAAAGAGAGGCCACCTCGACATCGCAATATTATAGGAAATAAGGGCTGCGAAGAAGTGCGGCTAAACTAGTTTAGTATCTATTTTCATAAAAACCCTAGCAATTTGTTCTTAAAGACAGAAAAGCTTGACAAATTTGTAATAGATGCAGGAAGACAGTTCCAGATTCTAGGTCCTTGGTGAAGAATTGTGAATTTCTTGATGTTCGTACGACAGGAATGCACTCTTGCCATAGATCCTGGCTTGACTGTTTGTCATGATTACATTAAGACAGCTACTCCTAAAAGAACAATCATAAAAGGCATGAAAAAATAATTTCCCTCAGTCAATTTAAAACATAGTTATTCTTAACCACCAAAAATATGATTCAGGTCAATTTGATCGGTAAAGCTCAGTGGAGCCAATATTTGAGATAGCCAAACTCATTTGAAAACCACAAATATCACATCCTTGTAATACTAAAAAAGTAACCTTACTTCTTCTGCCACAACAAACTTGACGAAACCTTATCAATTATTTCATATTAAGTATGTATCATGTATTTGAAAAAAAACAACACAGGTAGTAGCAGAAATTTATAAGTCCATGAGGTCAGTGCGTAGTAGTAATGCATGCAATTATCAAAATATATGACGATGAAAGTCTCACAGGCATTATAGAGATAACACTCTTAAAATGAAGAAAAAACCAGTATCCACAATGAAATGAACATTAAAAACTAAGAAACAAAATATAAGGAAAAAGGTGTCAGTAAAAACAACTGAAGTTTACAAGGATTAATTATAGTTATTATCATGTGAACTATGTATTTCAACTTAAATGTTGCTATTATGCAATTAAACTTACTCTTTCAATGACACATAACATATCTGAAATAGGTAATGAACCATAATTAAAAAGAAATGACATTCCCAAACAGTATCATCAATAATTCTTATTCACAACAAATATTGCTGCCAAGCTGAGGTAATTAAAAAACCCTCACATACTGAACTCAAAGAGGCAGAGAATCAAAATCTCTATGAAATTTCAGTGCAATTCTCAATTTCCTTTAAATATTAACACATTCCAGCCATTTATGGTTCCATCTCACCAACTGAAACCTATAAAGTAGTGATTTGGGAACAAACCCCCAGTGGAAATACTAAACGTTTAAGTAAAGCAATAGGATTTAATAAAAAAAATATATATTTCAGGGCATCAAATTGCGCCTACAGGCGCCAATACGACTAAATTTTTCATTTTGGCAACCAAATCCTGAAAGTTAGTCGCCAAATGGCGACTACAATTTCTAATCACATCTTACCTACAGATCTAGTGATTATTGAATATTTGTAAAGTTAAATCAACAGCAAAGTTCCTCATTTTAAAAATTCATTTAAAAAAACGCAGCACTTGCACGAACGTAAATCCACTAGACGCCATCTTGTATTTACGTCACTTTCCACGTTGTATATTAACCATTCTAGTGTCCTCTTTGTAGCACGTGATAATCATACTGTATGGCCACCAAGTTTTTAAAATTGGCTAGCACTTTAAACTAGAACTTCTTTTCAGAAGGTGAAAATGCTGCGATTTGACGTTTAAGATATACAAAGTGTAATAGAGGTACCAAAGAAAAGCAGAGACATTTTTTTTACATTCAACAATGTATTTATTAAAGATAAACTTTAAACTATACAATATTAACAGCTGACATCATTCATCATGTTAGGTGTTAGGTTTTGATTTTGTGCCACGTTGGGCATTTTTGGCTGTTGACGCAAGTCAATAGATTGGCTGTTATGCTTTGTCTCAATGGTTGTTCGTATCGTTGAGCAAAGGACTCGATCAGGCAGATAGTTCAAAGAAATCGTCTCTTCGTCAGGTATAGATAAGTCTTCAAAACCTTTTAGGTACATATCATCTCCTTCGATTAGAACTCTATCGATAGCGTCGGTCGACCATGTGATAATATCGCTCAAATTGGCACATAGCAAAGCTGAAAGACTCATAACAGCACACTGTCTTCCTCTAGAAATATCGCTGAAACGATTATTACCTTGATGAATACTTCCACGAGCGAAAAAAGTAGAATTTAGCATGATAAATTTAGTAACCTACCGAGTAAGAAGAACGCAGATCCAAGAGAACCCTCGTGGTTATAAGTTGGCTCATGTCTTTCGTAGGCTACCGCTGATTACATAATGACAAACACTGCATGCGCTCGTAAGCAATTTATGTATCCATGGTGATTAATTTATGCGGACATCGCGAAAAAAATCGAGGAGCCTCTCTGCATTACTATCAGGCACCACAGGAAGCCCAACTTCGCGAATAGTGGCTACCGGAAAACAATTAATTTTGCGCCCTGTATATATATTTAACAGACAACATCTAATAAGCAGACAGTAGCTGTAGTACCCAAATTTGTTTCCCTTATTTACTGTAAGAAAATAATTTTAAAAAAAAGCAAACACCTAAAAGTAGCTTTAATGATCTTTTATATAATTTGTTGACAACCTGCAATTATGCTTACATACAAACATGCTCAACAGTCAAACCATAAGATCAAATCATATGAAGACACGCCTTCTGTAAAACCAACCCATTTGTCCCCAGACTGAAACAATGCTAACACACAGCCAGCAACCGTAAACAAATGTAAACTTCTTTCAAATTAATACAAGGACAAAATTATCAGTTTGTTAAATATCAATAATTATAAATTTAAATAAAAACCAACTATTGCCAATTAAAAATCAATAACAATTATTCCACAATTAACTAGACGATAAAAGTGAATCACAATATCTCATGTGATTATCAATTCCTATCAACTTATTAATTATCAATTTTAATTTATTGTTGACAAACAGTCAAATTACAAAGAATAAGAATTGTTTGATTCTCGATAGTATCAATAAAAAGCAATTGAAATTGCCTACCACTCCTTACATCATTATGATTATCGACTTTTATGAATAAATTTTACTTGTCAATAAACAATTGACACTTTTATAGCATTATCGGCTTATCAACTTCCCTTCAAATAATAGATTTCAATCGACATAGTGATATTATTCAAAAAGTTAAAAAACCACTTCTCGATTATCTCCAATTTCTATTTCATTGTTTTCAGAATTTCTGTTAAAATTAAAAGTTCATTAGCTCTCAAGTAACACAGAGTTCCCACTCAATTACACACTGACACATACTTAGGATTTACATTAAGACAGCTACTCGAAAAAGAACAATCATATAAACATAAAAAACTAATTTTTCCCTCAATCAATTTAAAACATAGTTATTCTTAACCATCAAAACTATTATTCAGGTAATTTTGATCAGTAGAGCTCAGTCTAGCCAATATTCAAGATAGCCGTTCCTCAATCATCGTGATGCTGGCTGGGAGCAATGGCATAGTACATTAAAATTGACTGGAGTACGTTACATAACCGGAACTTTATCCTCCCTTCTCATCTTCCAATCTTTTAGCGCTCCCCAAACCAATCTCTGTTTAAACCATAAATACCTCTCCCTAGAATTACAAGACAAATAAGCTTATTTTTAAACCATAATTAGCTTACCGTAACCATATTAATCATTACACAAAAAGTATGTTTCTTGTATTTAAATACACCACAGGAATTAGCAGTAACTTATAATTCCATGCATCGAGTTGGAGTACACTTTTAACGCCTCATATTTAAAGACAGGGCGCTATTTTCTTTTTACTAGATTGAACCCAGCTCCCAAGGTGAGCGAACAGTCATTCAATTCCGATCGTAGCGTGACTGGCGCAAAACACGGAATGTGAGTTCATAAAGCGTTTCATAGTGCCTCGCAAACTGACAATCGGTGTGTCCGTTGCACTCTTGTCAAAACAATCCATCTCCATCGAATCAATAGGAGTCCGTTTACCGAATGCCCTACCTTGGTGTATTTTTCTAAGTCTCTCACGAAATGACAAGCAACGAGTACTTTGTACTCTTTCCATGGCGACCCGTCTCCATCGAATCCGATGAAGTCCGTTTGCCGACATTTTCCTTGACCCCTTTCACTAAATATCTACGTTGCTGTATATTTTCTAAGTCTCTCGCGAACTGACACGAGGCGAGTCCGATGGACTCTTGCATCGGTGACCCGTCTCCATCGGATCCGATGGAGTCCGTTTGCCGACATTTTCCCTGATCCCTTTCAATGTACTCTACGTTCGGCTGTATACTTTCTAAGTCTCTCAAGAACTGACACGAGTCGAGTCCGATGGACTCTAACAACGGCGACCCGTCTCCATCGGATACGATGGAGTCCGTTTGCCGACATTTTCCCTGACCCCTTTCACTGTACTCTACGTTCGGCTCTATACTTTCTAAGTCTCTCGCGAACTGACACGAGGCGAGTCCGATGGACTCTTGCATCGGCGACCCGTCTCCATCGGATCCGATGGAGTCCGTTTGCCGACCTTTTCCCTGACCCCTTTCACTGTACTCTACGTTCGGCTGTATATTTTCTAAGACTCTCGCGAACTGACACGAGGCGAGTCCGATAAACTCTTCCATCGGCGACCCGTCTCCATCGGATCCGATGGAGTCCGTTTGCCGACATTTTCCCTGACCCCTTTCACTGTACTCTACGTTCGGCTGTATATTTTCTAAGACTCTCGCGAACTGACACGAGTCGAGTCCGGTGGACTCTAACAACGGCAACCCGTCTCCATCGGATCCGATGGAGTCCGTTTGCTGACATTTTCCCTGACCCCTTTTACTATACTCTACGTTAATGCTGTATATTTTCTATGTCTCTCAAGAACTGACACGAGGCGAGTCCGATGGACTCTTGCATCGGTGACCCGTCTCCATCGGATCCGATGGAGTCCGTTTGCCGAAATTTTCCCTGACCCCTTTCACTGTACTCTACGTTCGGCTGTATATTTTCTAAGACTCTCGCGAACTGACACGAGGCGAGTCCGATGGACTCTTGCATCGGCGACCCGTCTCCATCGGATCCGATGGAGTCCGTTTGCCGACATTTTCCCTGACCCCTTTCACTGTACTCTACGTTCGGCTGTATATTTTCTAAGACTCTCGCGAACTGAAACGAATCGAGTCCGATGGACCCTAACAACGGCGACCCATCTCCATCGGACCCGATGGAGTCCGTTTGCCGACATTTTCCCTGAACCCTTTTACTATACTCTACGTTAATGCTGTATATTTTCTAAGTCTCTCGCGAACTGACACGAGGCGAGTCCGATGGACTCTTGCATCGGCGACCCGTCTCCATCGGATCCGATGGAGTCCGTTTGCCGACATTTTCCCTGACCCCTTTCACTGTACTCTACGTTCGGCTGTATATTTTCTAAGACTCTCGCGAACTGACACGAATCGAGTCCGATGGACTCTAACAACGGCTACCCGTCTCCATCGGATCCGATGGAGTCCGTTTGCCGACATTTTCCCTGACCCCTTTCACTGTACTCTACGTTCGGCTGTATATTTTCTAAGACTCTCGCGAACTGACACGAATCGAGTCCGATGGACTCTTGCATCGGCGACCCGTCTTCATGGGATTCGATGGAGTCCGTTTGCCGACATTTTCCTTGACCCCTTTCACTGTACTCTACGTTGCTGTATATTTTCTAAGTCTCTCGCGAACTTACTTCCGATGAGTCTGATCGTTTATGGCCTTTGTCCATCGGACTCAGTTTGGGTGTATTGGACAACCCTCGTGTTTGATGATATAACAGAGAAGCCTTATCCGTATCCGACATATTTTGTTGAGCTTGATATTCATTATCTTTTTGCTGCTTGTACCATCCAATGAATTTCTGTCGCTTTTCCAAGTATGCTATATGATCTTTTTGATATTGTTCAACCGCTTTATCATGTCAAATATTTTCTTCATCCACAATTCTACCTGATTTACCAGATATAGGTTTTCCAATATACCTCACTCCTGCAAAAGCTGTCGCATTTAATATAGCTCCTCCTATCATTAACGCAATACTAGCTATCTATATATATATCACTTAATTAGTTACTTTTAGGTAGAATCTTTTGACTTTCCAGATAATCTTTTAAGGCCATGCTGCGACTAAAACTGCCACCCAATTGGCGTAATTTATAATGATATTGCTGGGATCACTAAGAAAACTTTCTTTCAATAAATTTTTTTACCAATATGACCAACTCCTGCGGATAATCCAACCAAACGGATGCCCCCAACACGGTTTTAACGAGTCTAATTTGTTTACCTGACATAATATTCACCCAAGTTATGGAATCTCTAAATAGCTATTTCATTCCGATTTGAACTAGTTTAGTTTCAGGTTTAGGTTTTGAGGTCTCGTGGTCTGGTGTTTCAGGTTTAGGTTTTTCTGTTTCCTTTTTTTCGGTTTATAGAAATACCGCATTAATAAATCTAATGCTGTTAAACCAAAGCTATTAATGATATTGCAGTGTTTAAACTTGTATCAACAGCTCTGGGACTTGATTTAGTTTCCTGTATTTCCATTTCAGCCTCTTTTTTTGTTTCATGTTCCGACGCCTCTCTTGCGCGTTTATTGTACTCTTGTAACCTCTTTCCTGCATCTACTTTTTTTGGATCCTTTTTTTCTTTTTAACCTTAACCGGATTCGGTTCCTTAGTAATTTGTTCAGTTTGCTCAGTATCTTTAACAAGTTCCGCCATTTATATTAGTCAATTATAGAGTAATCTTTAAATAACCTGCTCAGTTGTGCCGTCAAGTTCTACGATTTTGCTAGCATTATCTGCTTCTCCTAATTTTATGTGCTTAGCCACTGTAAATAATCCGGTTCCAAGTGCTACCAATCTTCCGCCTTTAAGAACTAATAATCCTGCAATATTACGTAGCTCACGTTTACCAAGTTCGTCCTCTTGAAGATCATTGCACAGAATTCTGCAATCATCTACTGGCAGTAGATAACTAATAACTCTGGACGCAGAATATATGGCCGAATCTACTAACCCACTATTCACTTGTTTTCCTAAAACAACTTGATAACGGTTAAAATATTTTTCTACGTTCTTGCGGGAAAGTTTTTTAATATCCCCCAGAGTTAACTCTTGACCTAAATATTCTTTGGTAGCTCCTAAACCAGCTAAAATAGCTAAACTCTCTCTTTTGGTTCAAGATCATCTTCAACACTTTTTTTTTATCTCGATTTTCGTTGAGATCTCCAGATATTCTTCAACCACTGATATATATTAATCTATAACCACTGGTATCTCTAGATAACAACTAAATGAAAATCTTAAACATAAACATATTCTCGAATATTTTTCTGACTTCAACAGCTCTCTAAATCGTTTACGAGTTTCCAGATCCAAATCTCGTGAGAAATCCTCATTAAATCAATCCATAGAGCAAATTTATCGAACGCTGTTTAATACTCTGCCATAATTAAGTCGCTCGACTTTTGAGCCGAATGGTATTCAGGAATACTGAAAAAAAAGTGTCCCCTTCGCCTTATAAAGGTGCCACATCAATGTAAGTATCTGTAAGAAAGATCATAAAATTTTTGGAATTACAAACATTTGTTTCTCCTTTAGAGAGTTTTTCCAATGTAAAAGATAAACTATGTATTGTGGTTATTATTGCATTTTGGTATTTGACATCCTAAAAATGAAGTAAAGAGCAGGAAGGAAAACAGTTAATTTTTTATGTCCAATTTTTCAAAGTAGGATCAAATTTAACTTTTCATTTGTGGGAAAAGAGCATGGCGCTAAGAGAGTAACTCCCAGGGGGTCATGCAACTTAAGGGTAAGGAACCCACTTTGAAAAGGCTGTGGAAATTGTCTGCCCCAACAAAACCTTTTAATTACATAATACATATCTATAGCGAAGATATATAGCAAAAATAAATCCTAATCAGAAGTCTGTAATATCTGCTGTATTGTCAAGTAATTGCATTGATCACTGATAATGTTCCAGAATCAGTGCTCATTGCTTGGTACCTTTTTTGTTGTAAATGCTTAACATAACTGCTACATCAAACAAATTTTTCACTCTTGGAATGATGTCAGATTACATCATTATGCAATCTCTGTATTGGGAATATCTTCAAAATGGAAAGGCTATCGTTTTATTAGGAAAAATGCCTACTTGCATTCTCATTGCACTAAAAGGATAAGGTGATTGTAATCTTTCATGTCTTTGCGTTTGATTTCTGTTTCCCTTTCCCAGGCACTTTTTTCACGATCATATAGTAATCTGTTTTGTAGTTCGTCTCCTGATTCTGGCTGTATGCTCTTGGCACAATTTTCTTTAAATTTGCTATCTGTTTTCATTATTGTTCGCCTTCTGATTATGTCTGACATTGTATTATCTTGTGTTATATATACACAACATGAACGCCATGTTGAGTCTCAGACCCCATGGTTTAATGTCAACAATCATAATGGCCAGCGGTATGCCATACATAACATCCCCCCTTTCCAATACAATAACAACAAAATAACAGAAAATCAAAATAAAAGAAATGTCTTAATGTTAAACAAATAGTGTCTATTATTGTTCATTTTGAACAACTGTCCACAGTTCCAAAGCAACTTCGTTACAAGTTTAGTCTACTTGGCTTTTTAACTCGTCTGCCACTTCGAGTTGTGTACGGGGTTGAATCCTTGTTTTCTGCTATGTCGGATGGAGGTGGAAGAGCTATGACAGGCGGAGATGGAGGTGGAGCTGCTGTAGGATCTGGGTGGTGATCTTGTGCTGGGTGCTCCATTTGTGTATCTGCTTGGAATGTAGGTACTGTGCATGGGTTGCCTGAGTGAGGTTCGGGCTGCTGGACAGAGTTTGGATGACACTTCTGATATTCTGCATGAGACTTTGCTGAGTCAATTCTCAGGGCCACTCTATTTCGTCTGATCCTTCTACCACCTACATCCACCACATATGACCTCGGCAAGGCATGTTTCTGCACTACTGTCGCTGCTCTCCATTCCTTTGACCCAGGCTCGGGTTTTATTCTAACAGGATCACCAAGTTTCAGCGGAGGTAGGTCTTTATTGCAACGGCGGTCATAAAAGGACTTTTGCTGTTCCTTGCCATGCTTCATTCTTGCCTTTACCTCTTTGATGTTGTACGTTTCAGGTTCTAGTAGACCACGTGCTATTGGTAGTGTTGTTCTTAGTCGGCGTCCCATGGACAGCTGAGATGGAGACAGGTCAATCCCAGGAATTGGAGTGGCTCTGTATTCCAGGAGTGCCTTATTCTTGTCTCTGTTTTTTCTCCATAGCGACTTGACCGTCTTTACTGCTGCTTCAGCTTCTCCATTTGCACGGGGGTGCTTTGGACTCACTAAGACATGTTCAAAGCTGTAGCTTTGGGCAAAGGTTTCAAATTCTTTGCTTGTGTATTGGACGCCGCAGTCAGTGACTAGCTTAGCTGGAATGCCATGTCGACTGAAATGTTCTTTCAGGGCTTCAATGGTCTCCTGGGATGTGAGGTCTTTTAGCTTGGTCACCTCAATGTATTTGGAGAAGTAATCAACTAGTACCAGGTAATGTCCACCTTCAAAGGCGAATATGTCAGATGCGGCTGTTGCCCAAGGTAGATCTGGGACAGGACTTGGTATCAGTGGTTCCTTTGGCTGCGCAGGGGCATAATTATGGCACAGGCTGCAATCCTTGACTTTCTCTTCGATCTGTGCGCTCATCGCAGGCCAGTAAAGCGCTTCTCTGGCTCTTTGTTTGCACTTTACGATTCCAAGGTGCGTTCCATGTATTAGCTCAAGCATGGCTGGTCTCATAGATGGGGGTACTACAATCCTCATTCCTCGATAGATCACGCCATCAAGTACTGCAAGCTCATCCCGTGTGTCCCAGTACTGTCTGATGCTATGCGGGACTTGCTGCTTTGTTTCTGGCCACCCAGCTTGAATAATAGTATACAGCTCATTGAGCTCATTAGCTGTGTTCTGTTGGAGTTCTGCATACTTTGGTTCTGAGATTGAGATTCTTTCCAACATGTTCACTTGTATCTCCTCTTCTTCCGGTGGCACTTCATTTAGACATGCCCGGTTGAGAGTATCCGCGAGGACTTGCTTCTTGCCTGGGAGATAATCAACTTTAAGGTCGTAGCCACTCACTTTTAGCATCATTGCCTGCAATCTTAATGGCGCTGTTGCCATGGGCTTGCGGAGTATCGTCTCTAGGGGCTTATGGTCGGTCTGGACCAGAGTTGTTTTTCCCAGAATGTACTCTCGGAATTTCTGTGTACTGAACACGATTGCTTGCATTTCCTTCTCTATTGGTGCCCAGGAAAGCTCAGATTTTCGGAGTTTACGGGACGCATAGGCTATCGGCCTTCCCTCTTGCAGTAGGACAGCACCCACAGCACTCTTGCTGGCATCACATTGTATTGTCACATCTTTACTGACATCGTAGTAAGCTAACACTGGAGCTTCACAGCACATATCCTTAAGCTTCTGGAAGGCATCTGCTTGGGGCTTGTCCCAGTGGAAGAGTACATCTTTGCTGGTGAGCTCCCTTAGTGGTGTTTCAACCTCTGCTAACATCGGAAGGAACTTGGCTAGATACTGAATAGATCCCAGGAAACGACGCACATCTTCTTTGGTTTCAGGAGCTGGCCTATCCCTCATGGCTCTAACTTTTTCTGGGTCTGGTTTGAGCCCTGCTGCTGAGATGATGTGTCCTACATATTGGACTTGCTGCTTTCGCACTTTGACTTTTTCAAAGTTTAGTTTGAGGTTGTAGCGTTTGGCACGGTGGAGCACTGCCTCTAGGACTAAATCATGGTGGGCGATGTCACGTCCTGCAATCAGTATGTCATCCATAATGGGGTATGCATGGTCAATGCCCTCCAGCATCTCATCCATTGCTCTTTAGTACATTTCTGGAGCCGATTTTATTCCAAAAGGCAGTTTTAACCATCTGTATCTGCCTATTGGAGTGTTCATGGTTGTCAGCAAACTGGACTCATAGTCAAGTTTCATTTGGAGATAGCCACTCTTAGCATCAAGGACTGTAAACACTTTTGCGTCCGGTATCTTGGCTGCAATTTCTTCCACAATGGGGATTGGATAGTGTTCCCGTTTCACTGCTTTGTTGAGGTCACCCGGGTGCAGGCATATCCTGATCTTCTCACCTCGAGTTGAAACTACCATAGAGTTAACCCAGTCAGTGGGCTGTGTAACTTTGGCTAGATGTCCTTCTCGTTCCATTTCCTTGAGCTTGGCTACAATCTTTGGAAGGAGTGCTGCCGGTTGTCTGCGAGGACCATGAACTACAGGTGTTGCTGTGGGGTCAATCTTGATAAAGTAGGTTCCAGGCATAGCTCCAGATGCACTTTGAAGATCCGGATGCTGGTTAAGCAGTTCCTTAAGGTTTGGATCAACATGTACTTTGTGTACTCGATGGACTAAGTTAAGGCCTTGACAAACTTTGCCTGACAATATTGGTTTCTGCTTACTCTCTATGACATAGAAGTTCACATTTAACTCGTTGCCTTTGAATCTTACGGGAAGGGTGACGTAGCCTTTTGGTGTGATTCGGTGTTGGCTGTACGACACTAGGGTCTTCTTTGTTTGCTTGATCTGGGCACCTGGAGCTACTTGCTTGAGCTGAGCTGTGTTAATTACACTCGCATAGGCACCGGTGTCAAGCTGACAGTGTAGGGAACTGTTACCTACTTCTACAACCTCCCACCATTCATCATTTTCACGGGGGCTCTGCTTATCATTGATGCTTTTCATCTCCAGACTTGTTACGTGTAACAACTGCACATCACTGTCAGGGCCTTCTTCATCACTGGAATAATCTTCGCTTGGATAGTGCATTTCATTCCACAGGTTGACATTTCTTGTCTTGCTTCTGCATACTTGGGCAAAATGTCCAATTTTCTTGCACCTCTTGCATGATTCATTTTTAGCTGGACATTTGTCTTGTGGCTTGTGAACATTGTATCCACATCTACCGCACTTTTGAACTTGCTCCTTGTTCTCTTTCGGTGTCTTCCGTTTCCCGCGCGTTTTGAACCTCTTGGTTGAGCTATCCTTCCATGCAAGTTTGTTGACCTCCACTTTTGGGTCTTCGCCAGACATCACTTGCATTCCATCTTTGGTCGCTTCGAACATCCGACCGATGTCAATTGCCATCTCCAAGGTAAGGTTTTTACTTTTCTCCAAGCAGCGTTGCCGTACTCGTACGTCTAGTGATTTGCACGCAATGACGTTCCGAATTAATTTATTCGTTTCTGTCATATCCAAGCCTCGGGCCAGCAGTTTCAGATCAGTGACGAAAGAGTCAAATGTTTCTTCTTGTAACTGGCGTCTTCGATCAAATTTAACTGCCGCCATAATAGGGTTCTTCTTGGCTTCGAGGTGAGATTTGAACTTTCCGACGACTCTCGCGAGTATGTCTTTTTCACTTACATTTTGAGCGGATTCTCCGGATCCAATTTGCACAATTTCCCACTGGAAGGTGAGGTAGATTTCCCGGCCTTTATCGCCGACGAAGATCATCAAGTTGCATACTTTCTCCTTTTCGGTGCATTTGCTGAGCGGTCCTCCGAACGTGAATTCGCAATGTTGATAAAACCTTTCCCACTCTTTACTCAGGTCCGAAGCGTCCCAGTTCATTCTTGGCCAGTTGAACGACGAATTTGTGTAACCTTCTGCCATTTCTTAAGGCTTTCTTCTAGTCGGTGGCGCTCGAAATCCCACTATATTGACACCATGTTATATATACACAACATGAACGCCATGTTGAGTCTCAGACCCCATGGTTTAATGTCAACAATCATAATGGCCAGCGGTATGCCATACATAACACTTGGAATAGTTTTCCTCAAGAACTCTCAAACTGTTTAGTTTCTCGTCTTCCGATTCCGTTTGTAGTTTGGTAGAGCTATTTTCCTCTCCACTCGTTGGAGTCGTTCCTACTCGTCTTCCGTCCTGTTTGGATGAATTTTGTTCGCCAATTTATTCTCCCAGCAGTCGTTTCCCTATCTCTGCATCGAGTCGCATTTTCGATGTGCTGATTTTCGCGGGATTCAAACTTACTCGACGACGATCTCTCGCTGCTCTTTCTTGTACATCGCGGAGATTTTCTTGCTGGGATGTACTTTCAGGGCTACTGAAATAGGTTTCCACAAAATTTACATTGTTTTGAAAAAAGCATTCACCGAATTCCCAATGTCGGAAACTCACGTGTGTTACTATTGCCAAGTGACCAGGCCTGCGAGCGGACACCTTGAAAATATGGATATAATAATATATATTGATTATATAGAAACTGTTGAAATACCAGGATTTTTCCGTTTACTAAGAAATCATATCTTCATCGCGCGCAGTGAAGCTTTCATTTTTATCTTTCACGTGTGAGAATCTTGGTGTCACCATGGTTACTAACGCGGTAAGCCAATTACAAGAGAGCTTCCCGCTCAGACGCGCGGCCGGTTCTTTTGATCGATTACTGTCAACATCGAAAATCTTAAGTTGGGAAAATTAGTCAATTGACCCTCGGAAATATTAAAATTAGCCTTGTTGCACCTGGGGTTAGGTTTAGAAACTTGCCACAGACATATTTTTCAGCTCAAAGCAAACTACTATCGCCAGCAAAAGTGTAAAAGTAGTAGTATGTTGGTGGCAAAATGCGCACAAATTGTTTTTAACCTGCATAAATAATTATACGCACAATTTTATCCAGCATAAATCAAATCAAAATAATCCAACATAACAATCAAATAGGGGGGGTGACAATATACACACAAATTATCGATTCAGACAAAATCAGACAAAATCAAAATCAAAATGCAAAAAAATTCGGCAGCAATTAGGTTTGAAAACGATCAACAACTTCCAAAATATCAAGTATAATAAAACAGAGCGAAATCCGAATCAAAATCAACCAAAATCCGAATCAAAATCCAGCCGATCCGACTCTAGTTTACCTTTGGACTAACCAACTACCAAACTTCCTAGCAAACTCCTGGCAAACCAGTAACTCCTAACTCATATGCAACAACTAGTCAATATATTATTGATTGTAATGTTTCATCCCGGATTTCCACTAAGCATTTGCCGGGCGGAAGGTCCGTATGGTAAAAAAGTGTGCCCAAGGTCTTACTCAAAACCAACGACACAGTTTTTTCCTATACGGACCGACCTAGCCCAGTAAATAATGTCTTGATGTCTTCTGTTTAAAGTAAGAAAATAGATTGGCAATTGCTGGCGCTGGGAAAAAATCTGGCCCGTGAGCAGCATCATAAAAATCTGAGGATTTAGGATTCCCACCCGCTCAGAAGCTTGAGAAAAACAACGAAAGCATGTTTTTTTGTCCTGACCAGCAGTATTTCTACGGATTGTAAGTCTAATACCATCGCGGGTGTCATTCAATGACCATCCTGATCCATGGTGTAAATTGTCATCCCCCCCTTCCCCTATTTGATTCTTAAGCTGGATTAGTTTGATTCGATTTATGCTGGATAAAATTATGCATATAATTATTTATGCAGGTTAAAAACAAATTGAGTGCATATTACTTAAGTTAAATACGTCAGGATATACATTGATGTCATTAATGTATAACTTTTTCCTCTTAATAAGAGGAAAACCACTTTGAGGGTATTCGATCAGGACAGACCCCTGTGGATTTCAACAAGACTGCTAAAGCTATCCCAGAAATATGTTTGTTAATTTGTATTTTTTGTGAACTTTTGTCAGAAAATCATAATAGTTATTTAGAAAGATTCGATGGTCATTTGTATGGAAAGCATATCACGCATATGTCAAGGTGCTTTATTCCTAATGGTATTAACTGACAATGCCGGATGCATAAACGTAGACGTTATGATTGTTGTGTATTCGCGAATACGGAGGACAAATAAAAGACTAAACCAAGATGGCGGAACACTCTTTATTCAACTACACAAGAGGACCTCGTGGGAGGCCAAATATGGAAAACAGATCATGTGACAAACAGGGAGCCCAACCGGGAAAACCTAACAATTTCCTCCCCTTTTAAGACTAAGCAATGTTAACAAACAAAACAAAACAAAAATAAAACAAAGTTCAAGAACAAATAACAATGTCTCTCAGGTAAAATGCCGGTATTGTAAAAACAGTCACAACAGTACAGTTCTCCTTAGTCACAAACATAGTCTTTCAATCTGGTGGGTGCTTTGACAACTCGACCGCTGCGGGTAGCAATCAACTCAGGTTCTGGAATCGGTCGCTGACTTTCAGGCTCAGGGGGGTGACCCTCTCTAGTGGGTGTCACAGCCAGGGGAGGCACATCTTTCCACTCGGACCCCACAACAGCAGGCACTCCATGCTCCACCTCCTCAGGAACAGCACCATCATTCACCACTTCCGTTGCAGATGGACAGATGTTGCTATCTCGTAGCTGCTCCACATGGCGCTTCCAGGTTTGGTCATTTACCTTGACTGTGTACAAGACTGGACCCATTTGTCCAATGACTGTGCCCCGCACCCATTTTGGACCTCTACGGTAGTTGCGAACCCAAACATTCTGACTGTGGTCAAAACTCCTCAAGGTGCTGTTGTTTGGCTGGAGCAACTTTTTGTTGACCTCTCTTTTAATGTCGGGCCTAATTTGGTCCAACCTTGTCTTGACATTTCGGCCTAACAGGAGTTGTGCAGGGCTAAGATCAGTGGTTGCATGTGGAGCTGATCGATATGCTAACAGGAACCTATCAAGCTTGTGTTGCAGGGTTTTTCCAGACTTGTCCGCTTTCACGGCTTTCTTGAAACTCTGTACAAGTCTTTCTGCCTGGCCATTGGTCGAGGGATGGTAAGGCGCACCAGTCGCATGTTTAATTCCATTTGCATTAACAAACTTCCTGAAAGTTTCTGATGTGAACTGGGGCCCGTTGTCAGACACAATCTGATCGGGAAGTCCCATGCGGGCAAACAGGGAACGCAGTGCACTTACGGTTTCCTCAGCAGTGGTGTTCTCCAGCACGAAAATCTCAGGCCACTTGCTGTGTGCATCGATCACCACCATCAGCATCTTCCCCTGAAATGGCCCAGCAAAATCAACATGCAGTCTTTGCAAGGAAAGGGCAGGGTACTCCCACCGATGCAGGGGTGCACGAGCTGGATTATTTGCTGTCTCCTGACATCCTTCACAATTTCGGACTGCTCCTTCGATGTCCTTGTCAATGTTTGGCCACCAAACGTAGCCCCGGGACAGACCTTTCATCTTGACCATACCGATGTGACCCTCATGTAGGGTTTCCAAAACTCTCTCTCTCAGTTTGGTTGGGACGACTACTCTACTACCCCACATCAGAACCCCATGATGGATCGTGATTTCACTCGCACGATGAGCATAAGGAATTAACTCTGGGTGGACTTCAGCTTCTTGCCATCCCCACTGCACGAGCTCTAGGACACGGGAAAGTACTGGGTCTCTCCGAGTCTGCATTCTCAGCTCTTGTTCGGTGACTGGTAAGGCCTCGATCACAGTCGTGTGGAACATTTCCACTTCATCTGGCTTGTCAACAGGTGCCCGTGGTTGCGGAAGGCGGGATAGGCCATCACAATTGGCATGCTGTTTGGTCCCTCGGGACTCAATGCTTTATGCAAAAGCGCCTAGGAAGAGACACCAACGCTGTATCCTTGCTGCTGCGGTAACTGGCACAGCATTCCCAGGATCCATTATGTACTTCAAGGGCTGATGGTCTGTAACCAGGGTAAACTGACGACCCTCTAAGTAAGGTTTGGAACTTCTTCACACCCCAGACTAGGGATAAGGCATCTTTCTCGATTTGCGCGTACTTCTTCTCTGTTTCTGACAGAGAACGGGATGCATAGGCAATGGGCCGCTCCTCACCCTCTGAAGTGCGGTGTGACAAGACAGCGCCAAGACCATAAGAGGAGCTATCTGTGGCCAGAACTAGTGGCAAGTCAGGGTCATAGTGCACGAGAACCTTGTCTTGTAGAAGCATCTCGTTCACCACTCTGAAGCTAGCTTCTTCCTCAGCTCCCCAAAACCACTTTATATCTTTCTGTAACAGCCGATGCAACGGGGCCAGATGGGTAGCCAAGTCTGGTAAGAACCTGGCATAATACTGGACCATGCCTAGGAAAGCACGCAGTTGTGTGACATCCTGCGGTGTGGGCATCTCGGTGATGGCCTTGACTTTCTTGGGAGACTGGTGCAGTCCTTCAGCAGAGATGACGTGTCCCAGATACTCTACAAAGCTTCTGAGGAATTTGCACTTTTCTCGGTTTGCCTTCAAGCCATACTCTTCCAGCCTCTTCAACACCGCAACCAGCCGCTCAAGGTGTTCCTCCATGGTACTGCCGGTCACAATGATGTCGTCCAGGTAGCAGAAGACCCCTGGTAAACCTTGTAAGACCTGGTCCATGGCCCGCTGCCAAATGGCTGGTGCTGAGGCCACGCCATAAGGTAAACGCTGGTACTGGTACAAACCGCGGGTTGTGTTGATGGTAAGGAATGGCCTGGATTTCTCCTCAACCTCCATTTGCAGGTAGGCATGACGCAGGTCAATAACGCTGAACAATGTACCCCCACCAAGGCTGGCATAAATGTCATCGATGCGTGGAAGAGGGTATTCATCAACATCCAACTGTGGATTGATGGTCACCTTGAAGTCACCGCACACCCTAACACTACCATCCTTCTTTACAGGGGTCACAATTGGAGCAGCCCACTCACTAGTGGTCACTTTTTTAATAACCCCTTCAGCCTCTAGCTCTCTCAACGCCTCCTCCACTGCTGTCTTACGAGCTAACGCTACCGGACGAGCTTTCCAGAATCGTGGTCGAGCACTCTCCTTTAGCTGGACCCGGGCCTGGATTTTCTTCATTTTGCCTAGACCATCCGAGAAAACACTTGCGTGTTTGTTCAAAACTTCTTCCAGGGCTGGATTGGTGTCTGATGTTTCTAATTGAAGTAAAGGCCAATCTAATTGAATGGACTCAAGCCACTCTCTGCCAAACAGGGTGGGTCCCTCGTTCTTCATCACGTAAATTGGAAGCTCTTTAGATTGCCCTTTGTACTGCACAGTCACATAGCAAAACCCCATAGGTTTTACTGACTCGCCCGTGTACGTACGCAACTTCAAAGGGGTGTCCTTTAACGGAACATGACGCAGGTACTCCTTATACACCCCCTCGCTCACAACTGACACAGCAGAACCTGTATCCAGCTCCATGATCACAGGTCGACCTTCGAGGTAGACTTCAAGAGAAATGGGCTTTCTATTCTTACTGTCAGAAACATGGTAAAGGTCCCCATATTCCCCGTCGCTTTCTTCTGAATCAGCACCCTCCATAACATTTACTCCAGCGACAGTAACTTGTTGAGTGGCTTATTTCTTCTTACATGCTCGCTGTGTGTGTCCAATTATGCCACAGTGAAAGCAGCGTTCCTTAATGAAGGGACACTTTTGCGAGTTGTGTGACCCTGTACAACGGTAGCAAGGTTTGGGTGGCTTGGTGTCCTTACCCCGGGAACCCTGTGTCTTTTGTGGCGACTTGGGTGGAGCCTGTCCCTCCCTAGGTTGGGCCGTGTCAAGTTTATTGACAGAAGTGTCTGGCCCTTGTGCTCCCTGAAGCACTTGAACATCTTTATTAGCTTGCGCTATAGCTAGGCACTTTTGAACCGCAAGTTCAAAAGTAAGGTCCGCGAGTTTTACTTTCAACAAGTCAGTAATCATCTTCGGGTCGCGAATACCCGAGACTAACCGGTCACGGAGACGCTCAGTTCGCACAGCTTCCCCAAACTTGCATTCCGTTGCCAAGTGTTTCAAAGTGGCTACATAATGACTAACGGACTCACCGGAATTCCTGGCGCGGTTATCGAATTCATACCTCGCTACCAGTGCTGACCTTTCGGGTTTAAGTTGCTTCTTCATTCGGTCCACGACGACATCGTACGTAATGGCTTCATCCTTCAGCTGCGCGGGGGCCACCAAATCCTTCGCCAATTGGTAAATTTCCACAGGAAGGTTCGTCAAAAGAAAAGCCTTCTTCGTCTTGGCATCCTGAACGCCATTTGCGAGGAAGTAAAAATCCAGCTGTTCGGTGTAGGACTCCCAATCCGTCCCCACAACATACTTTGTCACTTTGCCAATGGTTTGGCTCGTGTTCGGTGCTTCGTCCGGCATTTTCTGTCGTGTCGTTAAATTTCTCACGTGAATTTCACGACCCCACTTCCGTTTACCGCTTGTGCTTGTTTAGCTGGATCCCATCCTCGTCGCCAGTTGTTGTGTATTCGCGAATACGGAGGACAAATAAAAGACTAAACCAAGATGGCGGAACACTCTTTATTCAACTACACAAGAGGACCTCGTGGGAGGCCAAATATGGAAAACAGATCATGTGACAAACAGGGAGCCCAACCGGGAAAACCTAACAATGATAAGCGAAGGTTAATCAGGTATGAGATTATGCTACAAATTTGCATGTTTGTGGTTTCTGTTAGGTCAAGTTTGTGCATTGTCAGCGTCTGTGTTAGATTCGTTCAGCAATGTTTTGAAATTGCTGTTCCTGAAACGAAACCCATGACCACAGCTGACATAATAACTGGTGAAAAAATCGTGCAACGTACATGGCGCTGGTTTTTAACTTTCTCTGCTTTCTTCTGTTCCAGTTCTCAGGTTGGTTTCTATAAAATAATGTTCCATTTCCGCTTGTCACTCGGTCTCGAACTCCATTCCAAACAGTGACTGCTGATCGAGATTATTATACAATGTATTTTACCACATTTGTTACTGGTATAATTTACCATGAGGTCGTACGCGTCTTTTCGGCGGATGACAACGGTTACACGATTTAAAAGGTGAAAGAAACGATGTTTATCTAATGAGTATTCCATTATGGAAATATAATGTCTCACTATCCGTCATTATTAAGCGATAATGTAGTGTCATAATCGAAATAAGTTTTGTATCGCGATACAAACATTATAAAAAACACAAGCTGGTATTCAATACGACACAACCTGAAAATAATGCTGCCTTAGTGCAAGCGCAGTCAAAAGCCGTATCATGTTTACGATACTGGCTACTGTTTGCTGGGCGGTAGAAAGTTCGGTAAGATTTCCGCACAGGTCCCTACCTCATTATGCATGCTGAAGCTGTCTTGTCTGGTGTAATGCACGTGCAAATATTTCTTGTGTTCGAAGAATGAAATAGTATAGTTACAGAATGCATAATGAAGTAGGGACCTGTGCGGAAATCTTACCGAGAAAACTATTAAAATTGCGTGACCAAAGTGAATGAATACAGTAGCTGTAGGTGTTATAATCCTCAACCGACAGCGGTCTTATGACAGTTGCGCTAGCCCTCTCTGGGATCTCGGATTACCGTCTTTGTTCCCTTCATCACACGAGGCGAGTTGGAAAGTCTTTCACGAGGAAAATGTTGTCAATGTTTAAGATCATAAAACGTTCTAAGAGGGAAATGTCACCTTGGAGACAAAACAAGAAGCCCGGTCCAAAGAAATCTAAGCAAGATAAACAAACTTTCCACGGGGATATAATGCTTCTCCTTGCTGCTAGTGACAAAGGCTCTTGGTTCGATCGGCCTGCATTGGAAATGCAGCAGAAGAATTCTCTGAGATGTCTCCATCTGAATGCAATTCGGACGACGAACACTTTCACTGTGGTCGATAGAGGTGAGATAAGTCGCGAACAGTAAACCATATGGCATTTTGCCGATTCTGTGGCAATGAAGAAATTCAAATCGAGGTAATTAAGAGATGTGGGCTCGGGAATGAATGGAAATTCATATGTGGAAGCTCATGTGGTAAATAAAAGTGCACCACTCTTAACGCTTCACGTGAAATCAATTTCCTGCGAACGAATGATGTGTTAGCAACGTAGTATATTCAGGGGATTCCTGTTTTGTCCGCCATTGGTCGGCAGTTGACAGCAATTTTGATGAGACGTGAAAGCTGTGAGAATCTTTAGAGGCCAAAATCTCGGGATTTATTTTTGCGTGTATTCCCTTCATTCAAACGAATAAATCTCAAGATAGATTTACCGGATTTTGATTAAAATTGGCCAAAATGGTCGTTACACAATAACTCTCCAAAGTATGTGAGGCTTTACGGAACTCCAAATATTTTTACTGTGGCGCGCAAGCGCGTGACAAGCAAGGTAAAATCTTCTATTGGTCAAATTTACAATGAATTTTCTCAGGAACCAATCGGAATATCACAAAAGCCTCACACAGTTTGTAAGCCTATTTTCTGCTGAGTGATATAGCACAGTTTGTTTGGCTATCCGTGGTAACACAAGGGCTGTTACACCTTTTACTGTTCATTTACCTCTAATTGATATTCATTCAAGCGAAAAGGCATTGTCTTTGGAGCGAACAGGCATACAATAACCCGAACGGAGTTTTAAGAGTGCGATGGAACGTTCATTTGTGTATTTAGCATAGAATTTGACAATCGTGACAATCATGAATATGTTTGTGCAGGTTCATTAGCGTTTTCGAGCTTTCATTAGCGTCTTTGTGCAAATTCACACATTCAATGACGTTTTTTGGACATTCATTAGTGCAATACATTGTGACTTTACTTTTCCACTTGGAATTGTATGATTTCAACTTTCTTTACATTTTTTTACAACAGGCTTATTTCTTTATACATTTGTTGTCTCGTAAGTATACAAAACGTTGTTGTCAGAAAGTTAAGAAAGTCGAAAAAGAATATTGCATGATTGTCATAAATTTGTGTTGCCTGGTTTATGCATAAATAGATCGTAGATCAGTATATTTTCTTGTAAAACATTGTTGCAAGTTTGGCTATTGTTGTTGTAATGGTTGTTGGTGATAATTTTTTGTCCCGAAAGTTTCACAAATTCTTTCACAAATTTTCACAAATCCACGCTAAACAGAGAAACTCCACCGAGCTCAGCAAACACATATGGACCATTAAAGACAACAACATTGAACACTTTATTTCCTGGCGGATCCTGTCTTCACACTCGCCATATAACAGCTCAAGCAAAAGATGTAACCTCTGCCTCAAAGAAAAATTCCTAATCATCTGCCGACCCGAACTATCCACGCTAAACAAACGTAATGAGCTTGTGTTTTCTTGCCGCCACAGAAACAAAACCCTCTTACGCAATACCTGAAACTTAACGATCTCTATTATTATGTAAATTTAACTACTTTGTATATAAGTGATGGTAAAGGACATTCCCACCATATCCCCTGATGAGTGGGCAACCACGAAACAGGTTTGTAGGGATAAACCCGTAGTTTGTTTGTGTGTTTTTTTCCTCCCGCAACAACTACTTCGCTCTACGTTCACGTATTGAGCACTGTTTTACGATTAATCAACTTTTACAATTTATGTATATATATATGTATATATATGTATATGTATATGTATGTATTCTCTGATTTAAAGGTTTCAATAATATTACGTAGAGACAACAAGTTTCATAGCCTTTTCACAATGGGTCAGTTTTACCTTAGAGTTCAATGACCCCCCCCCCCCACACCTCTGATAATATTGCTATCTAGAACCCCTGCCCTTTTCCCACAAATGAAATGTTAATTCAAGCCTTAATTTGCAAAGTTAGACATAACATATTAACCTTGTTACTTTCTGCTGTTTACTTCATTTTTATGATGTCAAATATCAATATTTAATAACAACCACAACATACAGTTAACGTTTTACATTGGAAAAACTTTATAAAGAAGAAAATAAATTTTGTAATGCCAAAATGTTTATGACCTTTCTCATATATTCATTGCAAGTGTGCTGTATGTAGTAACAAGTGTTTCAAGTTTTCTAAACGCCCTATGCTTTCAATAATGATTTTCCACACAAACTTTATAGACAAATGACCGCACTAGCTAAGATTCTAAGCCTAAAAGAAGAAATGGTATTGTTTGGAGCTGTTTTGATTACTACCACCTCTGATGGAAAGCCTATTAAGAAGATTTCTGGATTGCTTGTAGTCAGTAGAGTAACAATACATTTACAAAGGTTAGGACATGTATCCCACCCCATAAAAATATATTATGTTTAACGTAAAAAATATAACAATAGTAATAATAACAATATCAATACCAGTAATAATAGTAGTAATGATAATAATAATGATAATAATATAATGATAGTGCTTCTCGTTACTATATGTCATTGGTTACAGTTCAATACCTCTGGCTGCCATGACTTTTTCGATGAAATACCATCCTTATATTAAATATTTCTTTTGCAGTTTTTATAATAGAAATTTGCATATGTTCAAAATAATATAATCTTCTATTGTTGGGTATGGATATTTTGCCTGTTTCTGTAACAGCACAATTAAACTTTCATGTGGTATATACATTTGACTGATTGATGTTGATTTCACATTGTTTTTTTACAGGAGTACGTAGTGCAGCAATCTTTTTCAACATATTAAGATTTCAATAACTCTTTCTTACATGTATTGTTTTTATGATATCACCTAAAAATAGCACAACCACGTACTATACAGTCGGTACTCAGTATTACCAAACCTTTATTCAAAGTTTTTGTAGAATCCAATTGTTTTACCCCCAATTTTTTTTGATGTAATGACATTGTATCTCACACTTCTCTTGATATGACATCTCTTTTGAGGGAAGAGGAATTTTTCTATCTACCACTGGGGGGTACCATTGCAACTGAAAAGAGTACACAAATTGAAACATGCACTATTCATAATGCTCTCAATTGTGGTTACCTAGGGAATGAAATAATGACTGCAGTCGACAATAAAATTTCTAATCAGAAGATTCCTCTTACAATGAATCTCATGCAATTATAACCAAAAAACATAAAGAACAAATAATTGGATCATTCAACTCATCCTCGGTGTAAGAACATATTGTGTTTAAAAGGGATATACAACAAAGACGACAAAGCAGTTGAAACTAAGAAAATAAAACTAAAAAAAAGACAGGTTTTTACACCATGATAAACACAAGCATTCATATCAACTCTTCAAGATTTCACCTGCAAAAGATTTACAATCATTTTCAATTTGTGTTAAGTGAATATTATTGTGGTACTTCATCGACTCTGTATTCCCATGTCAAGATAACAAATAATTTTACTTCTCTTCCCTCTGGTGCAATCTCAGTGGCAGTGAAAGAGCTAAATGAAGGTCAATTTATAAGCACTGTCTTGACCGGTATACTGATCATGTAATTTGCACCAGGTGTCACTAATTATGTACCTAACACAGCATAACAAATAAAATAATGGGGATTACGCTGATATAAAAAATAAAATATAAAATAAAATAAAAAAATCGCGAGGTTTTTGCGGGAGTCGTATTTCTAGTACAAATGCTTTCGGGTCCCTTTAATCCAACAAGCGATAATTTCGCATCCTTTTTCTTTACTGGCCATAAGCATCTTTTTGCTAACGGATCGTGCGATATGCCAAATGTCAAAGAAATGCTTTGTGTTGGGACAGGACTCTCTCCTTTTATGCCTTCCATATCCTCAAGCTGAATGGTACGAGTAAGGCAGCTATCTTGAGCCCAATGAGAAAAAAAATGAGCCAAACAGAATACTGCATATTTTTTTACAGGTTTGCCGAGATCAGCACGATTTCGTTGAACAAATCGATTCCACTGAGCTCTTACGAACGGGTCAGAAGGAAATTTATGAACCAATATCCCTTCTGTATAACTTCCATCCATACAAGTTGTCTTTTTCGGGGCGCCAGCGACGCAACGTCTCCCGTCCGACGATTTCTGTCTCTTTCTCGCCACATTGCTTTTGAGTTAACATAACCTTGGGACGTCATATGGCTACATCAAGCGATGTTTTGGCCGCGCGATACCGGGACAAGTCAGAGAGCGGGTATTTCGAAAGCTAAAATTCCGGGTTTCAGTCATTCATTCGAGCAATTTTTAACTTTCTATTTGTTGTGTACGAACATGAAACTAAGAAACGGGGAAAAAGATTCGTGTCATATGCACTTTAAACGATTTGGATAAGTTAGTCTTCGGTAGTAGAATGAGCATTACCTCCAAACCACCAGCCCCAGTTTTATTTGGATACAGAGCAGGTATCGAGAGAGCAACGCACAATACCCTGAGATCATTTTTGCTGAGCCTGTGCCTGAAAGATGTAACGTTTGAAGAGTTGAAATGATTAACTTTGTTACGACGAGTTGAGAGAAAAAAGCGTTACCTAAAACAAAGTGAAGTCAACACTAAGCGCGACTTGCCTCAGGGAGTCCACAAGACGTATTTCGATGTCTTGATCCTAAGTGTCGAGCGCATGAAGAAGAGGCATATCATCGACGTTCTTTCTAAATAGAGAAACTTCGTAAGGAAGAATTTTGGTTGTAGATTTTATAAAACATTGCAGTAAAATTATATTTATGAGGAAAAAGATGCAGTAAAAAAGCATTCCTTGCAGCGGCGGCCGCCATCTTGTAAACAATCGTTAACAGTCCCCGCGCGTTAGCTCTCCGGATATCTAAGCACCAAAGAACACTTTACGAGTACGGGTATAATACCCCTACCGAGATACGGGTATATGGTCACCTTAAGATCTCAAATGCCGACAATAGCAGCGCTAGAGAAGCGATTCCTCTGTCTGCAGTGATATGGTCGTTTCTGTCATATATTCCTCCGTTTGTTTGCTAGAATTACACGAAATGTAAACTTACTTGGTGCTACGTACAGTTTTTGCAGTCGGTTGATTTATAGAACCTTTTTCGTTTCAGATGGCAGTATCACATGGATCCAACCAGCTCCACAGTACACTTCTGCGAGTTCTGACGCTAACGCTCGGAGAACTGTAAAGCGAGTGTTGAAGGGATCTTCAGATGTGTCACTGGATTGGGAATATGCTTTAACTAATGAAATTCGTGTGCTCAATATTTTCTACTTTACAAAATCAGGCGAAGGTGAAGAAACGATTGGTCTCATCATTGGGAATGATTATGTTTTTATATATGACGTTGAGAACTTTCGGCAGCGTTTTAACATCACTCACAATGCTGCAGTTACTCAGGTCTCACTCATCATCTTCAATGTCACTGTAGAAGAGGAAGGAGTGTACGCTTGTGTTGTAAAGTCCTCTTTTGGGAAAAGATATAAGGATGAAATTGAAGTCTTGGTTGTAGGTATGTGATTTACATGTATTTCTTGCCTTGGTTAACTTTGATATTTGAGGTAAAGTAGTAACCCCAGCATTTTTGCTGCTGATGAATTGAATTAAATCTCTGAATGTATGAGCGAACAATTGCCGAAAAGATGTTTTACAGTTTTATCAGTCATTTCCCTCTGAACAAGAAAAATATGCACCTTGAGTTACTTTAACTGAGGTGCAAACTTCGTTATTTCATGTGCCCTTGAGGAAGAGCGGTCTTTATACGGCAGCAGTAGGCAAGGAGGATTGTTTGTAGATCTAGTTATGTAGTCAAATTAATGAAGGATACTTTCAAATCGTTAGTAGCCTATATGTTGATTTTTCAACACTCAAAGGATGTAGACTACTTGTTTACCTTTATCTCACCGTCGATTCAAAATCTTCTGAACGGAGCGGCACGTTTCTCCCGTTTTAAGGGAAAACAAGTACCTAAAAAATTTCTTCTTGCACTGCTTTAAACCATGTACTTTACCCCACAAAGACCCTGAGGCCTAGAGCTCAGCCTTTATGGTGGTTCCGTACATCCACTTTTTTACGGTAGCTGTCAGGAGGATTTTAATTTGAGCAGTAAAATGCTGCATAAGAACCGTCTTAACATTAAGTCGTATCTTTAATAAGTCTGAGGATTTTTGCGCCGAAGTAATAAAAAATTGACGCCATTTGTTCCATCCCTTGCAACCGGGTTTTAAACAGGAATACATCGGACAGAATAACGTCATTTCGGCACCCGCTTAAAAGAGAGAGAGAGAGAGAGAGAGAGAGAGAGAGAGGGAGAAAGAGAGAGAAAGAGAGAGAGAACAAAAAAATCACCAGAAAGAAGTGCTTCTTACCAAAAAAGAAAACTCTGGCTTACCGGAACACACGTGCTTAACCAAACATACTATTGGGTGGGATAGTTCTCGATTTATCATCACTAATCGCTCCTACCATCAAAAACAATCTACGATCTTAGAAGCTTGGCATATCACTGAATAGCGCCCACGCTCCACTGAACCGCGACGATGGCGAGTTATTAGCCAATGTTTATTTAAATCTTGTGGTCAGCGGTGTGTTGACCAAGATGGACGTACACTTTTTTTATGTTTGTGGTGTGTTTTGTGTTTTATATCAGTGTTTTAGCTTCTTTGTACAAGCCTTTCAATATGTCTGAGTCAGTTGCGAATTTAAAGAGGAAACATAATGCCCAACTATCTACGATGGCAGATGAGATAGCTAAACTGAAAGAGACGATAAAACAGCACAGCAACGGTGCAGTCAGTCCAGCTAGCGAAGACGGCGCCCGCAGTGTAGAGTTCCTGAGTAAGACAGATGACGACTTTAATCGCTTTAGAACCGAGGCCAAAAAGGATCTTCAACGCTTAAGCGCTAAACTCACCGAGCTAAAGATAAGGATTCACGCCATTGGAAACGCTGTCGACGAATTCCAAGAATACCGCTTCCAGTACAACGTTAAAATCGTAGGCGTGCCTGAAACACCAAATGAATCGACTGCCTCGACAAGTATGCTTTGTCTAAAACTTTTTAAAGAAATGGGAGCTGATGTATTGATCAGTGACACTGACATAGCTCATCGCGTCCCTAGCAGGAATAACAACGGAAAGCCAAAGCCAATAGTTTGTAGATTCGTTCGACGCTTAGTCAAAGAGATTGTCATGAATCATCGTAAGGATGCGTGTGGAGTAGACCCGGTGGCTATTGGCCTTCCTGAAGATGCCTCATTGAGAGCGGCAAGAATCTTTGATCATTTGTCATCACGGATGCAAACAGTTCTATTCGAGTCTAGGAAGTTCGAAGAGCAACATTGCTACAAGTACTGTTGGTCGAAGGGTTCGGCTGTTTATTTGAGAAAAGATGCCTCGTCCCGCGCTATCAAGGTTAAGGATCTTGATGATCTACTCAAGTTGCAAAATGGAGGCTGAAATAGATAAGTGTTTACTTGTAATGATAACATTTAAAGATAGGCTTAACTGATAGACGTATTAACCGCTCCAACAAATCTATATTTAGCGCTCTGCCATATTCGAATGTCGACATCATTCGATCTCATGACCTGTTTAACAGTAGTCTCAAAAGTGATGTACCCTCAAAAAAGTACTTAGATAAGCTCTGTAGCCTTCATGATTTAGACCTCTTTACTTTAAACATTCAGAGTAATCTTAATCCTGATGCGAACTTGGAAAATCAAAAAATCCGAAGCCAATATTTCTCACCTTACGGCTTTAGCGCACTTAAGAATACCCCAGCACGAACTGCTAATCAGACACATTTCTCGATATTACATAATAATGTGCGGAGTCTACGACGAAACTTTGAAAATTTTCAAACACATCTATCAGAAGAGCTTGACTATAACTTTGATATAATCGGAGTAACTGAAACTAAATTTTCAAACTTGACCGGAATTGACTTCGCTCGACACATACCTAATTATCAGTTTGAATACGTGCCAACACCTCTTTCTTGTGGATTGAGGTCTAATCCCTGCAAGGAAAAAATATTGTTTGTGGTATAATTTACCAGCAGCATAATTCTCCTCGGAAAAAAATTCAAACGTAATTTGATATGACACTAGAAAGACTGAGTTTCCGGCTAATAAACCTATCTATATCATGGGTGATTTCAACATTGATCTCCTCAAGGCTGAAACTAATGGCTTTTCTCATGATTTTCTCTTGTTCATACAAAGTTACTCGTTTCTCCCACTAATTGATAAACCTTCAAGAGTTTATAATAACTCTGCTACACTCATTGATAATATAATTGTTAACAGATTTGACGGTAATCTCTCCAGTGGAAATATTATTTCGGACATCAGCGACCACTACTCTCAGTTTTGTTTTATCCACTCTCGTCCACTAAAATCATTCTTTCAAGGTGTTAAAACTCGTGATTATTCAAAATTCTCGGAAGAAGATCTCGTCAATGACATTTTGCAAAATTAATCGAATGGGACAGTTTGATTACGAATTGCTCCGAGGAGAAATGCTTTTCTTCTTTTTACAATAAACTTAATAAACTTGTCAACAAACATGCTCCCATCAAAGCTGAGTCGAAACGTAAGGCCAAGAAACTTTCTAAGCCATGGGTATCTAGGGGATTACGAAAGACAATAAAAGTTAAGAATGATCTTTACCATTCAGCTGATACAGCGAAATATAAGCTGTATAGGAACACAGTTCGAAGTCTTTCTCGCCTCAGTAAAAAACTTTACTATCAAGCCTATTTTAGTAGAAACCTAAATAACATGAAAAAGACATGGAACGGTATTAATACTATGATTAACCAAAATAGGAAGACAAAGATGGCATCAAACCTCCAGCTTACCAATAGTTTAAGTACAACACAAAATCTGCCTGAAATGGCGAATATAATGAACAATTACTTCGCATCTGTAGGACCTAAGCTTGCAAATAACATACCACCATCCACTAGAGATTCTAAAGATAATTTATGGAATTATAATTTTCCCAATTCTTTTTACTTTAACATTGTAACCCCTTTTAAAGTCGAAATGGAAATTATAAACACCCATCAAATAAAACGTACGGACTTTACTCTTGTCCAATGCGTCTGCTAAAATCTGCGCGTCAAATCATATCTCAAGTCTAAGCTGGTCTAATGAATATGTCTATCTCGTGTGGTATCTATTCCCGTTAGTTGAATCATGCTACATTAAAGTAACTCCGATTTACAAAGCGGATGAGAAAAGTGATACAGGTAATTATCGCCCTATCTCGTTATTATCCGTTTTAATCGAATATTCGAAAAGTTAATGTATAAACCTCTTAGGTCATTTATAGACATGAATGACATATTCTTTAGTTCGCAATATGGCTTTAGAGAGAATCATTCTACTCAACGTGCAATCTTAGATATTCTAAGCAAAATTCAAAATAATATGGATAAAGGATTATATTCTTGAGGCATTTTTATTGACTTAAAAAAAGGCCTTTGACAGGGTGGATCACACTATAATGTTATACAAACTGCACCATTGTGGATTTAGAGGAATAGTCAATAACTGGTTCGCATCATATTTGTCAGGGAGAACCCAATCAACGCAAATTTGTTCTTCTGTCTCTCGCAAAGAAAGAATAGTCTGCGGTGTCCCTCAAGGCTCTGTACTTGGACGTCTTCTTTTATTGTTCATCTAGTAAGTTAGGGTTCTATTTATTTGTTGATGACACAAACTTGTTATTGGCAGAAAGACCTAAAAAATGTCGAGGTCATTGCTAATGAGGAATTGATTAAATTGTATGAGTCGCTAGATTCAAACAAGCTATCTCTCAATACGGCAAAATCTAGCTTTGTTATTTTCCATTCTTATCAACGCAAACTACGTCACGAAGTCAACCTTAAAATATTTGATAACAATTCTAAACAATTAGTATCTCTCGAGCGTAAAAGAAATGTAAAATACCTTGGAGTTCTAATTGATGGTTCTCTCTCTTGGAAGTACCACATTGATTATATCTCGACAAAAATAAGCAAAGGAATTGGCATTATTGCTAGGCTTAGGCATCTGGTGCCGTTTACCACACTTTTAAATATTTACCGCTCCCTAATCGAACCCTATATTTCTTATGGTCTCGTTGCTTGGGGTCAAGCCAAAAATACTTGCCTAAACAAAATCGTCATTGTACAAAAGCGGGTTCTTCGTTTAATGCATTTTTTAGACTACACATCTCACACTGTTCCTCTTTTTGTTTGTTCCCGAATCTTACCAGTAAAATTGCTTTATATTAAATTGGTTGCCTCTTTGGTACATGATGCTGCTAATCGACGTGCTTCACCCAATATTTCCAATCTATTTATTCTTTCCGAAAAGATTCAACCCTACCCCACACGATTCTCACAAGCTGGGAACCTCCACATAAAAATGTCAAGAACAAATAAGCAGTTATTTTCATTTTCAAGAATTGATGCTAAAATATGGAATGGCATCCCTCCTGAACTTTGTGGGCTTAGGAAAGGACCCTTCAAACCTGAATTACATGATTTATTTCAACATATTCTTGGAACTGAGGAGATGAATGTTGAAATGCGCTACGTTGACCTTGGTAAGCACATGCTGGTAATAAATAGTTCCCCTAATGCACCTATCAATTCTAAGCCGGCGGGGGGGGGAGGGGGGTGGGAGTCAGGGCATGGGGTGAGGATTTGACATTTTTGAAAAATTTGCCGTCAAATTTAAAAATTTGCCCTGCCCACGGGCAAATCATGCAAGTCAAATGCAACCAAATTTCCCCACCCCGGGCTGCACTTCGCTGCCAAATATCCCAAGGCTGGCAAAGAAAGATTCAAATATATCCCTACCCCGGGAGAACAAGTTTAGTATTCAGTATATGAACGGTAAAGCAGACAGTAGATCACACTACATTCACATTGCAACTAACTTTATTATCACATTCTCCAGCCCTTATATACAGCCATCACGTGCTTCTAGATCATTCGATTCTGTCAATCAAATCCTACGTTACATAACAACAATCGGCGCAAACACTAGATCCCTCCCTTGAGTGAATTTAAAAATCATCCTGAATCAACAATGCTATTTTCTGGCAAATAGGCGAAACCAACAAAACAAAGCTATATCCTGGCTAATAGGCAACACACAGTAAAAGTTCTATGCCATTCAAATTTCTACATTATGTTCAGTTCTAACTTTTCACAGTTGATACTCATTCAGATGTGCATGCGCACGTCTGACACGAGCAGATCTCCGTACACTGTCCACACCCTGTAGAGGATCTACCTCATGATTCAGTGCCTGTGGAACTTCCACGCCCATCTCGTAATCATCCTCGTCATGGGCTACAGTATTCTGGTACAACTTACGTACATGTGATACATTGCGCATAAACACAGTTCCTTCTCCTCGCTGCAGAATGAGACTTGGACCCTTACGTTCAAGCACAGTGTATGGTTCAGGGTCGTACCGCGTTGATAGCTTGTTCTGTCTTGCCTGTTGAAGCAACACTTTGTCCCCAGGTTTGATGTCAGAGGAACTTGCTCTGTTTCTCTTGTCTGCATAAGCCTTTGTGTTCTGCTTGGCTTGTCTGTCCTTGACTTGTGCAGTTTGTAGTGCAGTGGACAGATCCTTAGTCATCTGTGTCTTGACTTGAGGCACTTTCGTTCTGATTTCCCGTTCAAGATGTAGAAATGCCGGTGACATTCCTGTGGTTGCATGAGGTGTTGCACGGTAGTTAAGCATGAAGATATACATGTCTGTACGCCAGTCCTTGCCTTCAGCATGGGCGGTGCGAATTGCTTTCTCGATTGTCCTGTTCAACCTCTCAACTGCTGCATTGGTTCGTGGCCAGTAGGGAGTGACTTTGCGATGTTTGATGCCATGCGCCAACAGGCAATTTTCAAATTCCTCAGATACTAGATTTGCTTCATTATCAGTCACAGCTTTCTCTGGCAATCCATGAAGAGCAAAGATTTTTCGAAGATGTCCAATAATGGCCGCAGACGTAGTAGACCGCAGAATTGCTACTTCAGGCCAGCGTGTACAGGCATCTTCACAGACGAGCAAGCTTTCCCCAGAAGGAAAGGGTCCGCAGAGGTCTATGTGCACCTCTTGCCATGGTTTTCCAGGCATCGCTGTTGGTCGAAGCGGCTCTGCTGTAGGCTTGTCTGCAACAGACTGGCAGGGTAGGCAAGCCTTGACCATTGTTTCCACTTGGTTCACGATACCTGGCCACCATACTTTCTCTCTGACCATTTGTTTGGTCCGTACGATCCCTTGGTGTCCCCCATGTACATTAGAAAGGGCTGCCTGCCAAAGAGTACTTGGCATGATAATCCGAGAGCCTCGCAGAATTACCCCATTGCTCGCACACAGTTCATCTTTAACCCGCTTGTAGGATTTGAGTTCTGGAGTGTCTGGCTACTCAGCACCATTCAAACAGCATTCCACTTGTTGGAGGATCGGGTCTGCCTTCGCTGCACTGGCAATTTCCTTAAGAGTGAGTGCTTTTGGAACCGCATTCATTGTGACGTAATTAATGTACTCCTCGGCAATGTTTCTTTCGCGAAACGGCTGGTTGTCTAGTGGCAAACGTGAGAGTACATCTCCTGGGTTTGTCTTTCCCGCCATGTGAACAATAGGGACTTTAAGCATCGACTGTTAAAAGGAAGGCTACGGCGACCGTAAGTTACGAGTTGTCGCGCGGAGGCTGGGGAGAGTCTGCGCCGTAGCCGCGAAATTCGAGTTGTTTAGCAACAACTTGTTCACATCTGTAGCTTTTCAAAACAAACTTTCCCAAGTTTATTTGACGACCTGAAATGTCACTCAGAGATGCCCGAGCGCATTTATTACTTGCCTTCGACGATGCCGTGATTTCACAAGAAGAATTTGTGCTTCTATACAATTACAACAAATCTTCAAACTTAGATTTACCATATGATCAATATTCTCGCTTCGAATTGGAAGACATGGAGGACGATGAATGCTTGGCCGAGTTTGGAGTAGGAAAACGTGACATTCCCCTGTTAGAAAAAGCCCTCCAGATCCCTCAAGAGTTCATGCTGGAACAAAGAAGCGTGGTAGGGGGAACGGAAGGTTTATGCATGCTCCCAAAGCGGCTAACATACCCATGTAGGTATAGCGATATGTTGCCACGGTTTGGTCGCCCGGTACCAGTGTTGTGCATGGCCACAAACTGCGTTCTGGACCACATTTATGCAACCCATCATCACCGAATCAGCGACTGGAATGCTGATATCCTCAATCCTGTAGCGCTTCAAGTCTACGCGGACACCATACATCAAATGGGAGCACCGCTACAAAACTGCTTTGGATTTATCGATGGAACTGTTCGCCCCATAGCAAGGCCAGGAACTAATCAACGAATTCTGTACAATGGCCACAAGCGTGTCCACAGCTTGAAATTTCAAGCGATAGCTATACCGAACGGCTTAATTGCGCACCTTTATGGTCCAGTCGGTACGTGTTTATTTTAATTTTATTTATAACCACTTGAATTAATTTTTAAAAAGCAATGATAAACAAACCTGTCACTGTTTCATATATCAACAGTTACTGACAGTGTACCTTTTTTTTGTCTACAGGTGCATTTAGAAATGAAACAAGAGACAACTGTTGTTGTGATCAGAGAACTAAATAGAAATATTTTTTTCAATCCCCTGAGTGTACTTCTAGACGAAAATCATGATATCAAAATAATAAAATGTATTTCCTTTGTGAGTTTGAATAATAGTTCAAGGCATTGTATGGGGAATTTCAAGGTCAGTAGCATTTTTGGTGAAATTTAAAAAGTATCTTACATGAAAGTATTTTACAGTGAGGATACTTGAACCTTGAACACTATGGCTTTTTGACATTATTTTTACTTCTTTCAAAGCAAGCCAACCACAAGCATAAAAAAAGCAATGGCCAAGCATTTTTTGTCAACATTTGCCCCCACTTTTTCAAATAGCCAAACACCATGACTCAAGTAATGGCTGTAACCTTTTTTTGAATTAATTTTTCTTTGCGTGTACATGATTGCATGGATAGTTTCCGACAAAAAATGTAAAAATAATTTGAAAAAAGCTTAACTGTAAAATCAGTGTCTCATATTCCCCTATTATTTTGCTTGGCAGTTGCATAGCCCATATATGGCCTTGATTTTCAGTCTGGTCCAGACTAACATTTTGGTAAAAAATATTTCAAATAATCACCAGTTTAAATTATCCCAAGCACCTGCCTCCCTCAAATAATTGCACCTCACCTTTCTTTCACCCTCTCCATGTAAAATTAAAGCCTAACAACTTGAATAGAGAAAATTACTATGATACTTAAATCCTTACAACAGAAAACTTGCCAAAGTACAAGTTTTGTTTCAAATTTTTCTGCTGATGTTTACATGTTTTCACTCTTATCCTTACAGCTCTCTAATTAGCACATTAGATATTTTCCTTTTCTTTGTATGCAGAATTTCACTTAAGAGCATGTTAGGGATTACATAATGATTAAATGGAATAATGACTGCAACTTTAACCTTCATAAAGGTTTGATGGTTTATATCAATCAAGTGTTTTGCAACTACTTTGGATTTACAAAACATGGAGAGCTGAGACAAGTGAAAGAGGGTAGGAAGAAGAGAGCTCCCTTCACCCTCCCCAAATTTTGAGCCTCACTCCTACTCCCCTGGCCCTTTTTTTTCCTCATCAAAACTCCCTACTGTTTTTCTAATCCAAGATGGCAACTTAAACATTTGGTACAGAAAGAAATGCACTCACTTGTCCAAAATATGCCTACACTGGAGGCTAACAAAAATATTGAGGGTATGAATTGTGAAATAATTACCCCGTCAAAAATTTAAAATATTAATCACACCCCCTACCCCCCTTTGAATAATCACGTCATTTTAGAGCAACACTATCCCGCAGCTATTATTCGAGGAAAAACGGTAAGCATGCACACAAAATAAGTCAATGCTGAAAAACATAATTTATTCTTACCAGTACACCCTTTAACAGATTTAAAATCCTTATTGAGTACAACTAATGTTTTTCTAAAGTCATACACATTATTTTGTATTATGTTAATGGAATGTAGTAAAATATTGTACCAAATGTGGTCCAACAGGACCATAAAGGAAAGAGAACTTAAATTGAGCCATTCTACTGGTAATTACATGTAAACTGTCTATAACTGTCTTTTCCAATATTCTATAATAAAAAGACAGGTTCTCTTTAAAATGAAGCTGAAAACCTAAAGAACAAGCCTGGCTAGCCTCAGAGCAACTGGCCTATCAATTCAAGACTGTTAAATCCACACATGTGGATATAATGTGCAAAGAACAAACCCTAACTAGAGTTCTTAGTCAGACTTGCAATGAGAGCCATCATGGCTTGGCTTTGCTGCTGTTGTTGCTGAAGGAGTAGAGTTTGCATATTTTGATTCTGTTGCTGTTGCTGCTGCATGACACGGATCATTTCTTGCATCTGACTATGTTGTTCCTCAGCTCTCTTAGCCTGACTTTCAAGCTCTGCCTTTTTTATCTCTATCTCTCTCTCCCTCAGTGTTTTTTCCATTTCGCACTTCTCTCTTAAATATTCAAGTGTATCACCTCCACTCCTCCTCCGTGACCGCTTCTTCTCCCCCTGATCCTCTCCCTCATCTTTCTGCCTCTTCTTTGTTTGTCCTATGCGCTCCATAGCAACTCTCCTTGCTTCCTCAGCTTTTGCTCTATCTGCCTCTACTTTTTTTTTGTCCTTATCATTTTCTCTATTTTCCTCTGTTGCCTTCTCTTTCTCTGTAATTTCTTCTAATAGCCTGTCTAGCTCAGTGATATCATTTGATGTACCACTGCTACACTCATCTGCTCTATTCTTCTTTAGATACTCTTTCTGTATATCAGTGAACCTTTCTCGTACACTTCTCATTCCTACCCTAAACTTGAGCTCCTCGCAGCTATTTAAGGACTCTGCTATTTTAGTCCAAAGCTGTCCTCTGGCCACAGTACCTTTCTTAAACTGAAATGGCTCTACCACTATTACCTCTCTACACAGATAAATGTCGTGCTTTTCAGTCCACTCCATAGGCCTGAAAAAGACACAAATCAAAGGCCTAATTATATACTGTATTATGGAGCCTGAGAAAAAAATTGCCATTTCAGGGCACGTAGAGAATGCCTGAACCCTACTACTGGCCAAAGGAAAATGACTGATTATAATGATAATGATAATGATAATAATATAATATAATGATAGCAGTACATCGACTGCTAACCTAACTATCCTTATATCATCAATTTTGGATGTTTGGAAACAACTATATCGAGACTCTTGAAATCCCAGGCCAATAGGGGTCAGTTTTTAGCTCAGTTAGTAGAGACAACTTTTTTTCATATAAACCCTTGGTAAAAGATGACTCAAAGGGATAGTTACCTTCCTACCAGGGATAACTTTGTTCAAATACATGGCTATAGGCCCTTCGTTAAACTGGTATCTACAGTATATGATATGGTGAACTCTCTCTGGGCCAGACACTTAGGACCAGCTTTAGCTGTCTGCCTGAGAGGTGTCCACCTTTTACAAGAATGTCTGTGTTAAGAGGTTGAGTGTAATATTAAGGAAATATTTCTAGCAAATCTTATAATATACAAGCTTCCAGTCTAGAAGCAACACTTAATAAGTCAAATTAAGAAAAAAAAACCTCTATAGTGAGGTTTTACCTCACACACCTGCATAACTTAGAACTCGAAAGAAGTGTAACTGCTATTATTTTCATACCGGTATATTTCATAAAGGAGGAGTTCCAGAGGTCTAAAACTAAGAAACCTTCATCCTAAATATTTTAGACTACAATAAATGCCATAAATACATTACAACAGGGGATTATGACTCGCGCTTGTCGGCAAAACAAAAAACGAAAACTAAAGCTGGAATAAACATGACATGCCTGTAGTTGTTGCTTTCTTATTTATTTTTTTTTGTGAACAGTCCACTTTAAAGCCAGTTAACATGCATTTGGCCATAATTGCTTTTCTTTTGACTGCCAAATGAAAATATAAGGAGGTCAAATTCTAATCATTTCAAAAACCTACCCAGCGAGAAAGCACGTATAATATCATATCGATACAGTGCCTCGTTTCCTCGCGAAGCGAGGTTACTAATCGTGTCGGTTCCGGTCAGACCACGTGGCTAGCAAGCCCGAGTAAATCGAGCCGAGAGTTTTTATATATGTATATATATATATATATATTGCACGCCCACGTAGAATGGAGGACAATGACTCTGATAAACATGGTTGTTTTAAATGCAAAGGTAAATGCGATCTTTGCCGTAACTTTTTAGTTGAATCTGACCACTTTACTAGCGCTAGTTCTAAAAGATCCTACCAAATTACACAACATCTTCATTGCAAATCCAAAAATGTTATCTATTTGGTCACCTGCACAAAATGTAGTGTGCAATATGTAGGTTCGACTAGCAATGAATTCAAAGTGCGTTTTCGGAATCATAAATCGGCCATGAATACTAATAAGAACACTTGTGAAGTTGCGACACACTTCAACAAAACTCTTCATGTTCTCTGTGACTTCAATTTTACAATAATTGAACAAATTTCCAACCCAAGAGACAATAACAGCCTTGATGAACGTCTTCTAACAAGAGAAGCTTATTGGAGTGCACAACTTTGCACCCTTCAGCCTTATGGATTGAATAAAAGATCTGAATTCAATTCAAGGAATAGAATAAGATTTAACTAACATCTGTCAACGGTTTTGTTTCTTTTCTTTTCACAAGTCTTATTACGTAAAGTTTTTATTCTATATATGTTAATCAAGGGCCCAATTAGGGATCACAAATTGTATCACTAATTAGTCCCTATTCATTAGGTTTTTATTAGATGTTAGTTTTTTAAAAAAATTTTATTGTTTGTAATTTTCTTTTTTCTTTCCTTTCTCATATATAAGAGACCAATATTGTAAATAATTTTTTTATTCCAAGTATTTGTAATCTTTTTAATCTTACATACTGTACTGAAGAAGCCCGAATGGGCGAAACGTCTACAGTATTAAACCTCATGTGAGAAGTTCGCTGTTCCTCTTTCATTCCTACTAAATCCACCGAGTGTAAGCGTCGCGTATCCTTTGGGATCCTTCTCACTAGCGTCATCGTTGGCAAACCTTCTTTTCTACACAACTATATATATATATATATATATATATATATATATATATATATATTTAGATATATATGTTTATATATATATATATATATATATATATATATATATATATATTTTAAAGGTGTCCGTTCGCAGGCCAGGTTACCTGGCAATAGTAGCGCACTTGAGAACTGCTGAATTTCCGCCATTGGGAATTCGTGCCTTATTGCAGCTTTTTGAAAGTAATGTAAATTTTGTGGAAACCGATTTCACTCGTCCTGGAAGTACATCCCAGCAAAGTGATCTCCGAGATATTCAAGAAATATTAGCACGAGATCGCCGCCGAGTAAGTTCGAATACCGTGTAAATCAACACGAGGAAAGCACGACTCAAAGCAGGGATAGAGAAACGACAGCAGGGAAAATAACAACAGACATCGCAGCCAAGACAACAACTGCTCGCTCCAGAAAAAGGCAAACGAATCAGCAGGGAATAGGACCAGGAATTCAATCAAGTTAGTTTTGAATTTGAATGTGTTATTGATAGAAATACAGGACATGAGTGAACGATTACATAACGAAATATATTGGCCTACTACATTAAGCAAAACGACTTAGAACGGACACCGAGTAAGAACGACTTCAACGATTGGAGATGTCTCTGGAAAATAATTCTATTAGTCTAAAAACGGAATCGGAAGATGAACAACAGATTACAAGAGAATGTAAATAGTTATTTTTCATAATAAAACGATAGCGTTTCCATTTTGAAGTAATTCCCAACACAGAGAGTTGCAGTTGTTATAGCAATCATTTATAACGATGTGATCTGATATCATTGCAACAGTGACAATATTGTAAATTTTCTTGATCTAGCAGTTATGTTTAACATTTTCCACAGAATGTATACCCAGTGTCACTATAAAGTACTGGTTCTGCGATATTATCAGTGATCAACACGATCATTTCAAAATAAAGCAAATGTGATTACTGAATTCTGAGTAGTATTTCTCTTTGCTATATATATATATATATATATATATATATATATATATATATATATATATGTATGTATTCTCTGATTGAAAGGTTTCAATAATATTGCGTAGAGACAACAAGTTTCATAGCCTTTTCACAATGGGTCAGTTTTACCTTAGAGTTCAATGACCCCCCCCCCCCCCTCTTGATAATATTGCTATCTAGAACCCCTGCCCTTTTTCCACAAATGAAATGTTAATTCAAGCCTTAATTTGCAAAGTTAGACATAACATATTAACTTTGTTACTTTCTGCTGTTTACTTCATTTTTATGATGTCAAATATCAATATTTTAAATAACAACCACAACATGCAGTTAACCTGTTACATTGGAAAAACTTTATAAAGAAGAAAATATATTTTGTAATGCCAAAATGTTTATGATCTTTCTCATGTATTCATTGCAAGTGTGCTGTATGTAGTAACAAGTGTTTCAAGTTTCCTAAATGCCCTATGGTTTCAATAATGATTTTCCACACAAACTTTATAGATAAATGACTGCACTAGATTCTATGCCTTAAAGAAGAAATGGTATTGTTTGGAGCTGTTTTGATTACTACCACCTCTGATGGAAAGCCTATTAAGAAGATTTTTGTATTGCTTGTGGTATTAGAGTAACAATACCTTTACCAAGATTAGGACATGCATCCCACCCCATAAAAATATATTATGTTTAACATAAAAAATATAACAATAATAATAATAATAATAATAACAATATTAATACCAGTAATAATGATAGTAATGATAATAATAATGATAATAATTCGCGCCTTCTAGTGCGCGAAACAAAGTCGGGCATACACTTGTTAACGCTATCAGAGACTTGGGTTAAACGTGATGCATCCGACGGGGAGTTTGAAATTCCCGGCTACAAGCTCTTCAGAAAGGATCGAGATGGCAAGAATGGAGGAACTGCGGTGTTTGCTCGTGAAGATATAATGGTATCAAGGAGGGAGGATTTAGAACTTAGCTCTGTGGAAGCGCTTTGGTTGGAGGTGTCTCTGCCCAATTCTCGCGGGTTTCTCGTTGGTACCTTTTACAGGCCCGATCGCACATCTAAATACTATGACCAGGAGTTCATGACTAAGTTGAACATTATGTTGGATCTTGTCCTCGCTCAAGGGAAAGAGGTCATCTTAACTGGCGATTTTAATTGCTGTTTCACGTCTAATTCACGCAATAATTCGGACTGTAATCAATTGAAGTCCCTGTTTAGATATTCAGACCTCAAACAACTTATTGCCCAACCAACCAGAATTACCAAGGACACAATTTCACTGATCGACCTAGTTGCCACAAGTTGTCCGCAGAATATCAGCGACTCTGGTGTTATCACATCACATCTGAGCGACCATGAATTAATTTATTGCATTCGTAAGCTGAACTGGCAGAAAGCGCCGTCACAAATAAAAACATTCAGGAACTATGCAAATTACAACCCTGGTGATTTTTGCAAGGACCTTGAAAGTGTCCAATGGAATTTTGTTGTTAGTCCCGATAGACATGTGGTTGCGGTCGATCAGCTCTGGAATGCTTTTAAGAGTTCCTTTGTTTCTATGGCCGACCGTCACGCACCCATCATCCAGAGGCGTGTACGTGGTATTGATAACTGTCCCTGGCTGAATAAAGAGATCAAATTAGTTATGCGCCAGCGCGATTATTTTCACTCCAAAGCGCGTAAAACAAATCACTCCGAGGACTGGGCGAGCTATCGCTGCTTGAGAAACAGGGTGTCAAACGCTACAAAAAAGGCCAAAGCGGCCTATAATAGACGCCTAATTGATAAGAGTGGAAATGACCATAAAGCTTTTTGGAAAACTATGAAGAAAATCTTGCCTGGCGAAAAAAGGGCCGCTTCTTCGAACATTCGCATTGATGGATCACTGTCTTCAGACAAGAGTCTGATTGCCGGTTCGTTCAACAAATTCTTCACGTCCGCCGTAACTCGGCTGCTTGAATCTGCGCGGTCCTCCGGTATTTCCGACGCTAATACCATTCAATTATCGACTCGCCAATATCCCAATTTCAAGTTCGAGGAAGTCTCGGAAGCTTTTGTGAAATGTCTTTTGCGTAACTTAAAACGCACTAAGGCAGTTGGCTTGGACGATATCCCTGGCCGCTTATTGGTGGATTCTGCGGAAGTTGTAGCTAAACCTATCTGCGCTATTATAAATTTGTCTTTGAAGTCTGGTGTCGTTCCCACCGAGTGGAAAGCCGCTCGGGTTATACCTCTATTCAAAAAAGGAATGAGAGAAGACATGGACAACTACCGCCCAATCTCTATCCTGCCGGCAGTTTCTAAAGTCCTTGAACGAGCTGTTCATCACCAGCTATATGCCTATCTTCAGCGCCACAAAATTCTTAGCCCCTTTCAGTGCGGTTTTCGCAAGTCCCACTCTACCGAGTGGGCAGCTTTGTGCTTTGCGGACACTATCCGGCGCAACATCGATCAGGGCCGACTGACAGGAGCCGTTTTTATTGACCTTCGCAAGGCGTTCGACACAGTCGACCACGCTGTGCTGTTGCACAAACTGTCAAGTCTCGGTGTGGTACAAGGTGAGCTTCACTGGTTCAGGAACTATCTAATGAACCGTACTCAAGTTGTCGACTATCATGATGTCTCAAGTGCTGCTGAGTCTGTGTCTATCGGCGTGCCTCAGGGGTCCATTCTCGGGCCGTTACTGTTCATTCTTCATTTGAACGATCTTCCCGATGTTGTGGTAGAGTGTAGCATCCTCATGTACGCCGATGACACTGTTCTGTTTTTCTCTGCGCCGCAAGCGTCTACCATCCAAGAGACTTTAAACAGGGAGCTAGGACACATCGTGAGTTGGCTCCGATTGAATAGCTTATTCATCAATGTAATCCAAACAGTGGCAATGTTATTAGGAACATCTCAGAGGCTTGCTAGAGTAGACAATTTCTCTATCATTGTTAATGGTTCCATAATTAAGCGCGTATCCGAGTTCAAATACTTGGGCATAATTTTTGATGAACACCTTAACTGGAACAGTCATGTTAAATCTATTGTTTCTAAGGCCGGAAAACGCGTTGGCCTTCTGGGTCGCTTGCGGCGATATCTTACCGCACACAGTGCTAATACAATTTACATTTCCATGATAAGACCTATTATAGAATATTGTGTAGGTGTCTGGGCTTGCTGTGGTGAAGTAAATAGCGGATATCTTGAAGCCCTGCAGAAGCGCGCCGCTAGGGTGGTTGTTAAGACGGGTAGCAGTAGTCATGCGATGGCATCAGTAATGTGGCCGACACTTAAAGAAAGACGTATGAAACATGTTTATAATCTTGTAAACAAGAGTTTAGCCGGGCGGTGCCCACAGCATTTTATCAACTATTTTAAGCATAATAAGGATGTCTGTGTGCGTTCTACACGTCAGAGCAAACTTTTACATTTGCCTGCCGTTCGTACGGAAGTTGCCAAAAGATCTTTTTACTATCACGGTTGTACTGTGTATAATAATTTTAAATCATTTTAAGCCGTTATTGTCATTATCATGTTTCACTTTCTTGTACATACAAATTTGATATACCTGTATATATTTTAGATTTTTATAACTAGTTTTTAGAACTAAATTTATCTAGGTATGAATTAACCTCAGGGCTCCAGTTGATAGCAGGGTGGCTTTTATAGCTCTCTGATTGGACCACCCTGGGTAATGTATTTCTTTTGTACATTTTTAAATAAAGGCGTCTATCTAATAATATAGATAATAATATAATGATAGTGCTTCTCGTTACTATATGTCATTGGTTACACTCCAATACCTCTGGCTGCGATGACTTTTTCGATGAAATACCATCCTTACATTAAATCTTTTTTCTGCAGTTTTTATAATAGAAATTTGCATATATTCAAAATAATCTAATCTTCTCTGGTTGGGTATGGATATTTTGCCCGTTTCTGTAACAGCACAATTAAACTTTCATGTGGTATATACTTTTGACTGATTGATGTTGATTTCACATTATTTTTTTACAGGAGTACGTAATGCAGCAATCTTTTTCAACATATTAAGATTTCAATAACTATTTCTTACATGTATTGTTTTTATAATATGACCTAAAAATAGCACAACCACATACTATACAGCCGGCACTCACTATTACCAAGCCTTTATTCAAAGTTTTTGTAGAATCCAATTGTTTTACCCCCAATTTGTTTATGTAATGACATTGTATCTCACACTTCTGTTGATATGGCATCTCTTTTGAGGGAAGAGGAATTTTTCTATCTACCACTGGGGGGTACCATTGCAACTGAAAAGAGTACACAAATTGAAACATCCACTATTTATAATGCTCTCAATTGTGGTTTCCTGGGAATGAAATAATGACTGCAGTAGACAATAAAATATCTAATCAAAAGATTCTTCTTACAATGAATCTCATGCAATTATAACCAAAAAAACATAAACAAAAAATAATTGGAGCATTCAACTCATCCTCAGTGTAAGAACATATTGTGTTTAAAAGTGATGTACAACAAAGAAGACAAAGCAGTAGAGACTAAGAAAATGAAACTAAAGAAAGAAAAACACAGGTTTTAACACCGTGGTAAACAGAAGCATTCATATCAACTTTTCAAGATTTCACCTGCAAAAGATTTACAATCATTTACAATTTGTGTTAAGTGAATATTATCGTGATAATCAAGATAATTAATAACGTTACTTCTATCCCCTCTGGTGCAATCTCAGTGGCAGTGAAAGAGCTAAATGAAGGTCAATTTTTAAGCACTGTGTTGAGCGGTATACTGATCATGTAATTTGCACCAGGTGTCACTAATTGGTCAAACACAGCATAACAAATAAAATAATGGGGGTTACGCTGATATAAAAAATAAAATATAAAATAAAATAAAGAATAACATATAAAAGCATTGTGACTTCTTCAAAAACTAGGTTCGCGAGGTTTTTGCGGGAGTCGTATTTCTAGTTTAATGGGACGGATCTATCAATGAAATGTTTAGGATTTGACGTACCGGCTGGATCGCTTGTTTTCAACTGCGGGAGTTACTGCGCTGCCTTCGGAGGATGCCATGCCAACGAAAAACTATCAAAAATATAAAAAGTTGCCAGCTCATTCTTAATTTTTTTCGTCAGAACAAAATCAATAACATTGCTTTACACTAAGAAATTAAAACTAGCCACGTTATTCAAATAATAGGGAGAAAAACCTTCACCTGAAACCACGTACTCGCTACAACGCGACGATGATGCTTTTGCCGTCGTAGACAACACGCTACGGCGGAGAGAAGGTGGAGAGTAAATTACAGGCATGCGCATTGACATATTTTGCAGAACAATTTAACTTCCGGTCACCGTAGCCGTCCGAGAAGCGTCACTGCTGAACTGGTACGGCTGCAAGCGAAGTGCCCATCGTTCAATTCGAGGTGGAGGCTTCGACTTTGGGCTGTAAATGATCTCCAGGGGTTTGTGATCGGTGTAAAGGGTTAACTGCTGGCCGTACAAATAGATGTGAAACCGCTCACAGGTCCCCACAACTGCTAGAGCTTCCTTCTCAATCTGTGAATACCTTCGCTCAACATCTGTCAGTGTGCGACTGGCATAGGCTACAGGACGAACAACGCCTTTGCTGCGTTGGAGCAAGATTGCACCAAGCCCTACTGGGCTAGCATCCACTTTCAACTCTGCGTCCGCCATTTGGTCATAATGTGCCACGACACAGTCACTGGTGAGAGCCTCTCGGAGCTGATCAAACGCATCCTGTTGGATCTCGCCCCAGGTTCACTCTGTGTCGCTTCTGGTAAGCTTTCGTAACGGCTCTGCAACGGTTGCAAAATTCGGGATGAAACGCGCACAGTAATTGACCAGCCCAAGAAAACTTCGTACTTCTGCTGCATTTTTTGGTGGTCTGGCATTCTTCACAGCCTCTACTTTCCTTTCATCCGGTGCCAATCCATTAGCAGAAATTTTGAACCCAAAGAAGACCAATTCCGGTACGCTGAAGATACACTTTCCTCGGTTCAGTGTAGGTCCTTTACCCTCAAAGCGTGAGAGTGTCAGCTCCAAATTCTTGTCGTGACTCTTCTGATCAGGGCCAAACACAATGATATCATCGGAAATGTTCCGTGCTCCGGGGATTCCTCGAAGAGTTTGCTGAATCACATACTGGTACATTTCCGGTGCAGACGATAAGCCAAAGATTAAGCGTTTGTAGCGCTTAAGTCCCTTGTGTGTTGAAAACGTGGTGAGCACTCTCGATTCTGGGTGCAGCTCAACTTGATGGTATCCCCATCGTAGATCTAGTTTCGAGAAGACGGCAGCTCCATTGAGCGCAGCCAGTGTTTCTTCAAGGGTAGGTATCGGGTGACGTTCTCTAACGACTGCTTCGTTGGCCCGATATCGAGATGATATCGAGATCTTGCAACTCCTTTATCTTTTTGTCCACATCTTTGCGAACATGGAACGGCACACGTCGCTATGGTTGCGCAACCGGCGTGACCTCTGGGTCGACGTGTATCTTAAGCTGATAATCTTTCAATTTGCCGACACCACGAAATACTGCATCATGTTTGTCTACAATCGCTTGAGTAGAGCCCACTGTTATCTGGTTAATAGTACTTGGGAGTTCAGGTCCAGCTCGTAGTAAACCAAGCTCTGTCGCTGTTTTCTTGCCCAGCAGAGATCCCGCATTGAAATTCTCCACAACCACAAAGTCGGCACGTGTGTGAAGTTGAGGCGTTGACACATTTTCACTAAACGTTCCTTTGACAGGGGGCGGCGTTTCCGATCCGTATGGATAAATTCTGACAGACGAATTCCTGAGCACAAATCCATTATCCATCAATTTGTTGAACGTAGCACTGTCCAACACATTTACACTTGCCCCCGAGTCAATAATAACCGGAATCAATGTACTGCCCACAGTTACTGGGACAGTTGTAGCATCTTTGTTTTCTCCGATCGCAAACAGATATTCATCATCAGAAATCTCGTCGGTTGTCACAAACCGAAGTCCATTCCTTTGTGGCGTAGCACTCTGCGAAATCGTGTCTTTTGTAGCTTTTGGAGTGCTTTGGCAGACACTAGCAAAATGTCCTTGTTTGCCACAGGCATTGCACGTCTTGCCATTCGCAGGACACGAAGGATCTTTTGCGCGATGACCCGAACGACCACAACAGAAACACATAACCCGTTTCGTGTCTTTGCCCTTGCCGCTTGGATGCTTCGAATTCTTTCGATTTTTGTTTCTTTTCCTATGGTCTGGGCGCCGAGATTCAGTAGAAATCTGGTGGAGTTCCTGCCCTGGCTGTTCAGAATGTGCTTCTATTGTATTTGCATGTTGATTAGACGCTTCTATCGATCGAGCGATGTCTAAGAGTCCGTCCAGTTTCAGATCGGTTTCGCGTAACAATTGACGGCGAAGATTGTGCGAGCTACACTTATCAATGACTTGGTCGCGAATCATTTCATCCACGTTGTCGAACTCACAGGTTCTTGCAAGGCCTCGTAAACGAGTAACATATGCATCCATACCTTCCGTTGTTCCTTGGGATGCCTGACGAAACATATGTCTCTAAAATGGAATGTTTTTCTTCGGCTCAAAGTATGCGTTTAGTTTGTTTTAGTTCCGCTGAGAGTTTCGAAAATAGTCTGGACTTCGGCACCCACCAAATGTAAGAGCACAGCACGCTTTTGCTTCTTGTCAGTAATATTTGACGCAGTAAGAAAATATTCCAACCCTTTGACCCATTTTGACCAGCGCGGCCCGAGCGTCGTTTGGTCACTGGTAGCTGAGAAAGGTTGGATGGCAGGTAAGTGTAACGCAGTGGCCATCTCGGCAAGATCAGAGTGCGGCATGAAGTCCGAGCATCCTCGTCGCCAAATTTAGTATTCAGTATATGAAAGGTAAAGCAAGCAGACAGTAGACCACACTACATTCACATTGCAACTAACTTTATTATCACATTCTCCAGCCCTTATATACACCCATCACGTGCTTCTAGATCATTCGATTCTGTCAATCAAATCCTACGTTACATAACAACAATCGGCGCAAACACTAAAACAAGGTCAGTCAAATGCGCTACCCCAGGGCCAACAAAGACAATCAAATCCCCACCCCATGCTCTGACCCCCACCCCCCCCCCGCCGGCTTAACATTGATAGGTGCATAAGTCTTGAAAGTCAATTTGTCTCTATTTTCCCTTTTCTTTACTGTCGTTATTAGTAGTTTGCTTTCCATTTCTTCCTTTTTTTTCTTAATATTGCCGGTTATATCTATTTTCTTTAACGTTGCTGTAGACACATTTTTTGTTGTTGTACAAATATTTTTTTTTAAACATCCATTCCAAAATTACGTAGCCCGCCTTGAATAGCTATGCTAATTGCAGGCTACTATGGTCTCTGTAGTGGTTTTTAAAATAAAGTGCGTGTTGTTGTTGTTGTTGTTATCTTGTAATTAAGCAACACCATTCATCTCAGGTATAAAGAGGTTTGCAGCCTTGCCCAATGACGAATAGAAAGGGGAGTTGAAAAGCAGGGTCGATGAATGGTAGCCTTTCAAGTTACATTCATCATTTCAAACCCGCGAAGCATCAAAAAAAAAAATGAGCAATGAATTTTGATTATGAATTTACGATGTATTTAATATTATTTATAAAGAAATAAATGAATAAATAGATAGCTTTAATTCAAATCATATGGCAGCCCTCTAAGGCTGAATTGCTTGAATTTACAAGTACATTTGATAAAACACTTAAAATATAAAAATGTTTAAACTATTCTAAAAATATACAAAAATATACTTTAAGGGTATCTTAACGCCTGCACATAGATGGCAGAGATGTGCTAGAAAAACGCTTGGTAGGCATGACTGGATTCGCAAAACTGGCGTTGTCTTCTAAGGTTATAAGAACTATTGTTCTTGGGAGGAAGAAAGTGATGCCACTTATGGTCTGGTTAGATATAATAGACTCAAAACATTTTTGACATTGATCTATGCGTCTCTCCTCTAAAAATACCATACTGAACATTGACAGGCTATCACCATAAGAGAGGCCTGGAGAAGTAATTGATAGTACATGTTTTGGGATGCAGTTTATATCCTTAAGTAATCAGGCAGCGCGTGATGGTATAGAAGGGCAAAATACTCTAGAACTGGTACGTCTTATACAAGTAAGTTAGAATCAGTTGATATCATGCGCTGCAACATTTGCCCGCTTAAGGAATATAAGAAAGTATATTCTCTTGTTGGCCTTCTTTAATTACATCCGAGACGTGACATTTCCGTTGAAGCATATTAGTTATGGTAACTCCTAACAATTTAACACTATTTACGCGTTCGAGTTCTTGAGAGTTCACAGTAACTGCGTCAAAGTCATGTTTAACCTTCTTATAGTCAATAATGAGTTCCTTGTATTTATCCGCATTCAGCTGGAGCTTGTTGATTGTAGACCACTGCACAATAGTATTAACAGGGACCTGCATTGCACTTTGACCTCCCTTTGGATCCACCTCAGCGAGCGTGGTGTGATCCACGTATTTTCCATGCGTCAGATCCAGAAGGGTGAAGATCATTGATCATCAAAATGAAGAGCCAAGGGCCACGTTTTGTGCCCTGGGGCACGCCTGATGGAACGGCGCCCCATTTGGAGAAGCAATTACTAGATAGTTCTACTCGCTGACGTCGATCCACGAGGAAGTCGCAAACCCAACGGGCAACCCCGCGTGGAGTGCGCAATCCCAGAATTTTGACAGCTAGGGTACCATGGTCTAAGTGGTCGAAGGCCTTTCTATAATCCAAGCACACCCCACGCACCGCTGAGCCAGTCCAATCCGTTGCTTGCGTCCACGTGTGCATCATTGAGATAAGAGCATGTAGAGTTGAGGAATTGGGGATAGCTCCGAATTGATTAGAATCACTCAACTCCAAGACTGCGGAGCCAACATGTTTGCTAACCACAACATCCTCTGCTAACTTGGACAGAGCCGGTGTCGGAGAGATAGGTTAGATATACTTGGTGATGGTAGTCAATGGCTTTACTTTCATCAGAGATGTGCCGTCAGCATCCTCCCCGGACCTTGGGAGTTTCTGCTCAACGAAAGATGCATTCAGAATGTCACAGACCGGGGAAGTTAAGAAGTCATTTATACAGGAATCTAAAATTTACGCAATGCAAATTATGTAATTTCACTTAAAATCCTCTGTAGTTAAGGCTATGTTTTCTTATCTCTACTTAGGGTTTGGAATATACATGTACAATTTGATTGATGAGTTCCTTAAGTTATGAGAGTGGACGTCAGAAACATTCAGAAATTCCAAGGGATTTATAAACGGCCACCCTTTCTATGGGGATGTTATCAACCTTAACCACAAAATTATTATAAACTAGATCAAGTTTGGGACGTTCCCTATAAACATGTAATTCCTTTTTTTCACTTTTAAAGGTAGTTTATTCACATTTAGCCATGTCTGAATTTTGTCTAAATCAGAATTCACTTTAACTTGCAATGTACCAGAATATTCTGCTCCGGAGGTTAGAGTGGTATAGTCAGCATACATTCTTTGCTTTGAAAACACCCCAAATGAGGGATTCCACAAGTTTATGTACAAAAATCAGAGAGCTCTCCGCCAACTAGAAGTTTCTGCTTTCGACCAGTAAGATATGACTTAAACCATGCCAGCGTTTGAGCCCTAACTCCATAAAACTCAAGTTTCTGGAGGAAAATAGAATGGTCCAAGGAGTCAAGAGGTTTTTTACATTCAAAAATATCCCACCATGTAGGAGAGATTTATTAATATTCTTGATCCACTTATTTGTTTCCTGTAACAAGGTGGTTTGTGTTGATAGCGTTGGTCTGAATCCTGATTCTGATTCCGTTAAAAGAAAATTTTCATTTATGTAGCCATAGAATTGCTTAGATAAAACTCTTTCAATCAGTTTACTCACAACTGGTAAAACTGATATTGGTCTGTATTTATTTGGACCAGCTTTGACGCCGTCTTTTCTGGTACAGTTCCAGTATCAATTGAGAGATTGATTATGAAAGTCAAAGAAGATGCGACTACAGGTGCAACTCCTTTGAGAAGGCGCACAGTGTCAAGCCCACTAGTTTTGTTTAAAGATAGCTTTCTAATGAGTCTAAAGACTTCAGCACAAGTGGTTTGCCTAAGAATAAGGGTAGCCTCAATGAGTTTAATGTAATCTGTGCACTTGATGGATGTGTCAGGAATCACGGCGGCCAAAGTTGGCCCGATTTCAGAGAAAAGTTTGTTCATGATCCCACTGATATCTCTAGATGATTTATAAGTGAAACTATTAGAATCGATTCCTGTGCATTCTATTTGGAAAACACTTCAAAGATCAACGTGATGTTTTTTTTCTTAATTAATATTATACACTTAGTTACTGTTCCTGGATTCAGGCAGGCTTAGAGAAGTTAATTAGTGTCTGGCAAATAGTGATGTAGTAAGGAAAAGTCGGTGCAATAATATCTTATTAACTTTGTAAGTTAAATGGCTCACTTTATTGACTATTCTAATCCATAAATGTTTGGAGAAAAGTAGAGTAAAAACAACACACTACTTACCTCCAGTTAGTACCTGACTTGTTAAACATATTCAAATGCTCTAATCAGCATCCTACCTCAATATTCCTTAGATACCGTACTTAACCTTTCTCCCTGGCCCCTTCCTAGTGATAAATTTAAAAAGTTAATAATAATAATAAATATATGTATCGCTTTTTAATGCAGAGGAAACCAAACTCACAAGTGCAAGTGACAGTCAAGTAGAGTGTGAAGGTTCCACTGTTACTCTGTTCTGTGAGGCAACAGGCAGACCGCAGCCTAACATTACCTGGACCAGAGTAGTGGATAATGGTTCTGATGGTGAAATAACTCAACATGACACCAGTCCAGTGTTGGTATTGAACAACCTACAGAAAAATCAGAGTGGAACATACCGCTGTACAGCGTACAATGGGGTGGGAAGGTCATTCTATCAAACAACGAATGTGACTGTAAATTGTAAGTGGTATTAGCAGTAATATCAGTTTGCATGTAATTTACATGCAAATATTTACATGTGGTGTACATTTTGTGGTTCAATTTTATAATTGGTTTAAAATGTTTCTTCTTTCGTTTTAAGCTAATTATCATACATTATTTTATATTACCATAGCCAAAAACAAAGGAAGAAAAATGTTTAAACCAAGAATAAAATTGAACCACAACGTACACATTGTTCAGTTATGTGGAAAAGAAGGAATAACATATTTTAGTGGCACTAACTGTATGTACATGCGATGCTGTTAATTTAAGTTTTACTGAATGCTGACATTTGGGAGTGCCTTTCAGAACAACAACAATAAAATCATGTGTGCAATATTTGACCTGGCTGCAACTCTAGGGAACTTCAAATGTACTAAGGAACTGCTTAATTGAAGGTGTTTGCTGAATTGATTAAATTACCTTACATGTCCATATAAAAGGCGCACCTTTTTATGCCAAATCTTAGTTTAATATCGTAGGTGCGACTTATCGACAGCACCATCTGAGATTGCTCTTCAAGACCTGGTTAATATTCATTTGGGACACGACACCAGGTTCTCTCGGCATTGCCATCAGTGAAACCTTTAGACTGTAGTATCCAACTATATTTTTTTAAGACTCAAACAACGGTACCATGTTGTCTCATTTAGTACCCTTTTTATTACTTCAATCAATGACGAGATTCTTAAGGAAAAATCAACAGATTGTGATGTAATGCCTTGTATTTGATAAATCGATTAGCACAGTTTAATTCGCATCAATGTAGAGATGAGAACAAATCAGAATTATATAGCATACACTGCATTATCAGAGTGTAGGCCATGTAAGCTTACTTGTTTTGTCTTTGCGGATATTTCTTTTGATTCTAACCTCTTTACCAATCAATGATATCATTGAGGATTGAACAGTAGCTAGACGCCTTCAAAAGGGCTGTCCTGATAACGTGTTATCTGGAACTACTTGTAGTCACCCAAACACTATTATTATTATTTTTGTTTTTGTACTGGACCTAAACTGTTTCAGTGTACTCAGTGTACATCTGTTGTGATGGATCATGCCCTTTGCAGGTGATTACGTTATTGGAATTGGATACGTGTGTTGTTGATGATTATTTGTATTAGTTATTATCATTGCCATTGGTATTGATGGTTGTAGGCATAATAAAAATTTGATGTTTCTTCTTAGTTTCTCCATTGATAGATCCCCTTGCAAACCAGACAGTGCATGAAGGACAGAATGTATCACTCTCCTGCAATGTGTCAGCAATTCCTTCTGCATCAGTTCAGTGGATCAGCCCCAGTGGTGATATTATAGAAAATGCCAGCAGTACCACCTTGCTACACATCTTAAGAAATCAATCAGGACAATACATTTGTGAAGCAAGCAACCATTGTGAGAACGTTAGTGAAAGTGTGTTTATCTCAGTGCAATGTAAGTGCTAAATCAAAATAGCTGCACAGTTATACAGTTGCGCCCAAATGTAAATTACCGCTCTCCTCTCGTTTCTCTCAATACAAATCTCGTTTCTCGCGAGAATAACTGAATCATTACTTATTACATTATAATATTACTTGTAAGAAACCGCCGCACATGTACAAATGGTTTTGGCGCGGCATTGTGTACGTGTATTCCCAAATCAAATGGTACTGAAAGCAATCAACTGCTAGTTCTGAAAGCGGTGTTTATCTATGATTCCTAAATATTTATTTTTCAAATCTAAAGCTCCAGAGCTCAGAGGAATCGCCGTAGGTCATTAACCTAAGAGTGGCCATGAAATACGTGTAAGCTCCAAGATGGTTTTCGTTTGTTTGAAGCGGACTAGGGATTCTCGACAACTCGACATGTGGCGAAATGACCAGATACCATTACAAGGCAACATGAAATTAACACAAGTATAGTGAGAGTCAAGCGCCTCGAAAGCCGCCACTTTCTTTGGGGACCCTTCACTTCGTAAACTTAGTTAATCTATTTGCACACTTTCAAAAGGTCTTTTTTGCGTTGAAAGATTTATAACGCTTTTTTTGTTAACATCGTCACAAAGTTAAGCAACCCTTTCGAATTTATGTTGAACGAGGAACTTGTGTCATTTTGTAAATAAAATAAAATAAATCAAATCAAATTTATTTGCAAAATATAAGATAAGTGTAAAGTACACACTACACGCAAATAGCAGAGCTAATCGAGGTGTGAAGTGTAATAACATACATGAAATATTAAATAAATAAGAAAAACAAAACCCATAGAGAAAGAATTTGAACAAAATTACATATAGCATACATTAACACGAGCAAAATTACATACAGTAAATATATAAAAATAGAGAAATAAAGAGAGAGAGAGAGAGAGAGAGAGAGAGAGAGAGAGAGAAATAGAGCAATTTTAATAGTATAATGAGTGGGCATCAACATAAACATCCTCAGCCTCTAGAACTGTGAGCGGAATTTACGATTACATATTTTGAAAGATCGTTTTGCAAGTGCACGCCAATCAGAAAGATTATGTTTTCGCCGAATGAAAGAAATTAAATTCACCGCGCGGTCCACTTGTTGTGGTGGTCGTCATTTCCAAGTACAGATTATTTTACTGCCACAAATTCTAAAGACCGTTCAACTATCGACGGCGAAAATTCAGCTAAATGCAGAGCTAACCTTTTAGCCGAACAATGAACACAATGAACTCCTATATCGATTTTGTCAATGCCTTCGCTGTGATTTTTGCCGATCCACAACAGGAGGGCTGCAAATTCCACTCCCTAATGTGCTCAGTAAGCAAGTTCAGCGCTGAGACAAACTTTAACTTTCCAGCCCCTCCCTTCCATCATATCTCTGGAATATGCAAAAATCTAGCAGTAACGTGACAAGCCGCAACCAGGGTACTTTCTCGAGGGAGGAAGAGAGAGGACCCTGGGAACGAGGTTGTCCACACTTAACGTCTTGCTGGCGGTTGAAAAATTCGGAGGAGTTGAAACGTTAGGGTTTTTCCTTATTTCGATTGCCTAAATGTTTCTAAATGCCCGGGGAAGTATTCATCAATGTCACGATCAGTTTAGTGAGAACGACAGGACGTTTTCATGAGTTTGTCTGCCTTACTATGCGACCAGTTGTGGCCAATTCAGGAACGAAGGTGTGAGGAAATCGATGATTTGTTCCTCAATTCACTTCAAACGGGGCAATCATCAGATAAAGAAACTTGCCTTCTCAGTAATTTACCGCCTCCATCTTTCCTGTCTTCGGAGATATTCGTAAAAGATCAATTGGTAAAAAGCTGAAATTGCACGAGCGGCTCGTGCAATTTCAGCTTTTTGAAAAACTCACAAGTGCAAATTATTTCTAATTTGAACGAGAAAAACCGTATGATTAGTTGTTAATAATAGAAACATGAAAAAAATTCGCCTGGAGGCAGTGCCGGAAGATCTCATTGCGGACAGGAAGTAAGCACTTAACCCGGATTTGACACTTTATTTACTGATTGGCTGATGAAGATCAGCTGATAACGCTACGAACTCAAAGGGGTTCGCTTAAAAGTAAAGAATATCATAATCCAAAATAGTGATGTGTAATTTACACTGGTGTTACACTTTTTCCACTAGTGTTTCACTTTTTGCTCTGTTGTTACTTCTGAACTGCACTGCTCTCAACCAATCAGAATCGTGTAATTTTTTCATGTATATTATTGGGGGCATTATTCACTTACCGGATAATAACACATGAAATGGGCTGTTTCCACACTAACTTTGGCAGAGCCATGATCATGAAACAAGATCAATTTTGAGCATAGCCAAAAATTGATCTGAAATGTGGCGCACGCTCTTTATGCCATCAGCCCTTCAATTTGCCAGAAGTGCAGGGATTACGAAGGCCATGCGCCATGCGCGTATGGCGCACAAAGCTCCGAAATGGCGCATTAAAAGAAGAACTTGCCGGGCCTGTGATGCGCCCAAGCTGCAAGGCAGCTAGTAAAATATACACCAATTTGTGAAAAGGATTTAAATTTGTAAAATTTTCAGTTTATTGACAAATAAACAAGCCGAAAACCATGGTGCCTTCGCTCCTCGATTCGCGTTTGCTTCATTTTTGTCCCCAGATCCTTAACGCAAGTCCGAAAACGAGGCTCTTGCTCGGAGTTCCAAGTGCTTTCAGTGTTTTTTGGTGCTTTGAATATATTTGCGTCTTTTATCAGCCTCAATTGCCTCCGAAAAAGTACAAGCAATAAAGAATTACATAACCTTTGCTAAAGTTTTTCCTGGCCCATTTAATTACCCTAATGGCCCAACGTTTCATAAAAGGGCCATAACTTTCCAATGACAGGGGCCATAGGCTCATTTGCCTGTTTTTCTTCCTAATCCCTGGATGTAATTCCTTCATTTTGTGTTTTAGATTTCCGTCCTTTTGGCACCCAAGTTATGACCACCTTACAGAACAATGTTACTGTGGTAAATGGCACATTCAATGTAACATGCTCAGCAGAGGCCAACCCACCCGCTGAATACATGATCTACAAAGATGACATATCTTTAATCAATATCCCCTCACATCCAGCTGTGCTTGAAACATCTGTCACTGAGAGGGTCAACCAGGCTCGTTACAAATGTGTTCCTTTTAACAGCTTTGGTCCTGGACCAGAGAAGGAAATTACTATTATAGTACATTGTAAGTATATCATGCTCAGAGTAGAGTTTATTACATGGATGGCTCTCAAGTACTTACAGTGTAATGAGAAAATGCAATAATTTTGGCAGTTAAAATGTGAAAATGAATGTTATGTTTCTTAGATACTTTCTTGAAAGGGCACGATAACTGAAAATTTGCAAAGCTACTGTATTTTAGATTTGGTTGTAGCAATTATTAATTATTCAAGTTTCCCATGGGCTTTAAGGTAAATAAGAAATCACGGCCTTTATTTACATGAAGTTTTTCTTCCTGGATTTTACATGGACAAATAAGGTATGCAATGTATGTGGGTAGTCAAGGTGTTTCGACTACAATTTTGAATAAGCGGACACAAGTGAACTTTTCAAAGACTGAAATTGCACGAGCGTCTAGGCCGAGTGCAATTTGTTCTATTTTACAAGATCGCATCCGAGATTATTCAGTTACCTCTGAATAATATACATGCTAAAATTTAAATTCAAATATCTGCACTCATTGTTTGGAATTAATTGAAGTGCTCTTATCATATCAGCGTGTTGACGATTTTTGCATACACACTACAGTATAAGTCTAAAAAATCCTGCATAAACGTATTTCAACAGCACCCTTTTATAAAATCTGTATTTTGCTGGTTTCATCATTGAAGTGTGACATTTTGTTCTCACACAGAATCCAGGCATTTCGTACCCAGCTTCAGTTGATTTCTACACGTTTCCTTTGAGAGACATATATATCACATTCAGAAAAGCTAGTGAGAACATCACCGTTCTGATTTACCCAGTCAATATAGATTACTTGCTTTCAGTAAACTCGCGTTTATAATCAGTACACATTTAAGTTCTATACCCAAGTTTAGTAGTTATTAACTTTAATAAAGAAGTCTAAATTTAACTAAGCGTCTGACAGTAGCACATTATACTTAAGTAGAAGAGAAAAGCGTTCGAGTCCAGCTTTAATATCCTATAGCATAAGTACAAAACGACTAAATTGACAAAGTTTCAATCGTCTAACCTGGGTAGAAAACGACTGGAAAGCTCTCACAGTCGTTGTACCCTTTTAGAAAAGCGACATACCACATGTTTTCGCACGGACATACGGTGTATTTCAGTCAAGTTCTTAATTGAATATATCCTTTTTTGTCCAGATGAGCCATATAACATCCAGTTAATGACCAACATATCAGGAGACACAACCTGTACTGGACAAGTGGTGCAACTGACCTGCACAGCTGAAGCCAATCCTCCCGCTGACGTCATGTTATACAGGAATGATACCATGGTAGCAGCATCAGCCCGTGGCATGTGGTATGAGTCTATGACAACTCAAGGCGTTGCTCACTACAGATGCCAGGCAAACAACTCTGCAGGAAGTGGGGCAAGTAACAATGTCACCCTGACAGTTAATGGTAAGTGTTGCAGTGTTTTTTTTCCATTGCTTGAGTTTTTGATTTATGGACCAGCTGCGGTAGCTTGGAAATAATTGTGCCATAAAGGTGCTTAGTCGTGTGAAGTGTACTGTGCAGTAAAAAAGTATGTATGTATGCATGTGTATAGTACTTGTGTACGACAATCATGATCTGCCTTACACACACTGTACATATATAATTTAAATATTGATCATTGTACTGTTATTACTGGTAGAAGATTGTGTACATGTACCCGTTTAACAGTATCATAAGTGGGACATTGCCATGTATTGTAGCTCACAAAAGGCTCTCCACTGTGGTTATGATTTGTTGTCATGATGTTAAATCGTCTCATTGTCAGAAATTGCTTATTTCTTAGACGACATTATGTGTTCTGAATGTCCAATTCTTGATGTTGCTTTTGCTGTTCCAATATTATTGTGTTGTGCAACTGCACTTGCTCTGTTTATTACATCCGTAGCTTTTGTTACCATCTTATACTTTGCCTTTATTACAGTATTTTAAAGCCATTGTAATGGTAATTTGCGGTTTGTGTACAACGCGTATACAGATCTTGAAAATACTGGTGTTAAGTAGACTGTAGTGTAAACATTTAGTCATTATAAAGGTTTCAGGAACGTAATGTTCGTGGTCTTAATTGTAAATGGAGGATCATCAAAGTCTCATCAATTTAAGAACATAAAATGAATCATATTTTTGGCGCCGCGGATGGAAACGTTAACCATTTGATCCTTACATTTTTTTTTTCACAACTTTGAGCCACCCCTCCCCCCCCCAAGAAAAAAAATAGAATAAAAAAATAAAAAGACGGCCTATCTGGATTTGAATCCGTGACTTTGCGAATACTGGTCCGACGCTCTACTTGGTGGGATAAACTACTCGTCCACGATGGGACCAGGCAATGATGGGTTCATACATTTATATGCCCGTGTCGAGACTTAAATAAATTTTAGTTTATGAGTAGATGAAATAAATGATATATTTGCACCGCTGATGGAAACGTAGGTTGATATTTTACCCTCGAGGGTCAATTTGCCCTTCTTTCCTATTTGCCAACTTTGGTCCGTTATTTAAATTAAATGACAAGCTCTCGTCGTGTACATGTGAACCACTGCTGCGTCTTCCATCGTACCGATGAATATGAATCACAACTTAACAGAAGCGATTACCATGATCTTTTATTGCAATGCAACTGGAACTCCTCCACCATCGCTTGGATGGACCAGAATTGACAATGGTCAGATCATTGCGGGAAATGAATTAAACCTGAATAATATTAACAGAAATGATGCTGGTGCCTACAGATGTGATGCGTCTAACGAGTGTGGCAATGACACGGCAACAATTCATATTTTTGTACCTTGTAAGTTTTTTAGTATGTGAGGAATAATTTTGTTCAAACTGTGGCTGTCCGTTCATGGCAGCCTTGATCTTAGCAAGAGATCGAATGCAGTATCCATAAGCCAGAGAAATGGCTGGCTCTTAGCCAACGACCATGAGCCTCACTTTCCTTTCTCAGATTTATCTATCTTCCCTTGAATAGGATCTTGACTGGTTACTGTTACGCTTCTTAGGAAAGGTTTGTTATAATCATTTCATTTATTTTCCACTGATAAGATTGGATGCCATGTGCGGCATGCATTTAGTACCATTTGAGAAATGAAGGCAGGCATTAATGATTAAAGTGATCTAGAAATATTATGCGGTATTGTTTTCCCTTTCATTCCAATTTTCTGTGACCAGAATCAGATATCACTGGGGCGGTTTCCAAGTAATTGTCAATAATAATAAGCTAAAGTACAACGGGTGCACATAGTCCAATAAAACAAAACAATTTTCAGTTACGGTTTCAAATTAAACTTGCAAAGCACGGAATTGCGTTTTATCTATTTACTACACCATCTTTGTCAGATTCTTGCTCGAGGACACGGAGACTGTTGGCTACAATTTTTATTTACCGCACAGTGGAGTTATTTTTTTTTTGGATCAGAATTACTCTGTTGAATTACAAGATGAAACATTCATTCAGGGAGTTCAGCTGTTTCAGTTGATCCTGTCTACTACTTTTGTGTTAACAGCTGCAGACAAGCCAGAGAATGTCACTTTAACAACTAATTTAACACAAAAAAGTAGGCATTGGAACCGTGGTTGCTTTTTTACTGCACTGCTGAGGCCAATCCTGAAGCAAGCGTTACTCTTCATCGAGATGGAGTCGTGTTGATCGAAGAAAATCCTGGGTTTTGGCTCGAGAACCTGACAGCCAATGGACTCTCTTCGTTTGAGTGTGTTGCGAACAACTCTGTTGGAACTGTTACCAGCAACAACATCAACACCACCGTTAATCGCGAGTGGACAAAATGACCTGGATAATGAAAGACTTCTGCATGATAAAGATGCATGGACTCGAACTGTAAAGTGCCTATCATCAAGCTCTTCTTTATGGCATTATTTTTAACTGTCTACATGAACTATCCGAGTCGCCGTGTTTGTCAGTTTGCTTTTAATCTGTTACACAACTGTGCTGCAAATTTACTCCAATAATATTGGTTGAATTCATAAGGCGCCGTAGCTGGATGTGTCAAATGTGCATGGTTTGAGTGGTGAATTTTGGTTTGACTGATGGTTGTTTACATGATGAAATACTATGGTTCTAGCGCATGGTGGTCCTTTGGGTGAATTGAAGTGTTGGCTTGAACCTTCCAAAGGCTGGCAATTTTATTGCACTGAAGCTAGCATGATCATGCATAACTACTGGAAAATGGTGGTGGTATTGTTTTTTAGCCTCACAGACGTACATGTGAAGATATTTGAAAGGGTGTTTAGCAACAAGCAATGGTATCCCACTGTCAATCTGCAACAGCTCTTACACTTATTGCACGCATATGGGGAGTTGCAATCCACGTTACCCTTAAGAACTAATGAAATGGCGCCATAGGGAATTGAATTTTCATTAACTATTATTACAAGACGATAAGTATATCAGTAGAGCTTGGAATCCTTTACCTCTTTGATATCATTAAAATAACCACTTTTGATAAGGTATTTTGCTGGAAGTATTCCACTCGTAGACCTCAGAAATGACTTAATTGCATGTGGCGTTGATGAAATTTATGCCGAGTTTCACCTTCCCATTTCCACTTTACTGATAGTTCAAGTTTTCTCACCACTTCAGTCACAGTTCCTTCTGCTATGGAACCTTTGGAGGTGACCCACACGTTCACAAAAGGTGACAACAAGACTTTGAGCTGTAATGCATCATGAAAGCCGTCTCCAAAAGCGAGCTGGTCCAAAATTGATGGTGGCCCAGTTGGCATCAGAAACATGTTGAATTTCACAAACATCAACAAAAATGATGCTGGAATGTACAAATGCAAAGCAGCTAACGAGTGTGGCAATGCTTCAGCAACCAAATCGATAACTATCCACTGTATGTTCATACTTAAGAGCGAATGCACACAAAAATCGAGCAAGGTGCGGCCACAACTCAAAACCTAACCTACCCTTATTTTGAGTCTAAAGGAAGATTTTGGTGAGATTAAGAAGGTTCTGGCGTTTATTTTTTGAGTTAGATCGAATTTTGTGAGAAAATCGAGATTTTCGATTTCGACGGTTTGACGCCTCAATTTACTGCGAAATTTATTGGTCTAAAAAATTGCCTCGCGACGGCCGAATAAACTTTTTACCGACGATTTTATACTTAATTCAGCAAAATCAAATAGCTGACAGTAATCTAAGAAACATTTCCGGATTAAATACGGATTTCGTGACAAGGTTCAAGAGCTTTGTTTAGTAGGTACTTGACAACAGGGTGATTTAGTGGCAAAATTAAACTCCAATTTTACATAAGGGGCCATTCTTCAAATAGCCCCAAAATCAGATTTTGAGCTCTAGAGATGTTATATTTCACCATTTTATATATGTTCCATAAGGTTTTTGAGCGAGCGCCTCAGATTTAGTCGACCAATTTGCTCAATTTCATGTAATTTGCTCCGTGATGCGGTGATGCGATAGTTCAGTTGATCCCGATCATGTTACTTTATCAAGTAAACAAAGTCACCGATCAGCCAAGAATGGGACAACAGGAATTATTTTTGACCATATTTGTTCAAAGTCAGGCTTACCTTGATTAAGAGTTGGGTTTCCGATCAAAAAAAATTGCTTCTGGGATGCACTTTTGTTGTCTTTCAAACTCCGTTACGCACGACCTAAGCTACCGGTCGTTGTCCATTCAAAACACCGGGAAAACAATGAAGATAGCCCAGAAAATACAGCAGGAACGTATCCCAGCAGCTTAAGAATAATTATTGTTACTTTTGACACAGTCTAGGTTTTAAATGTCCTCGAACTACAAGCCAAATCCACATGCTCTTTGACTGCTAGGCAACGTGAAATCAAAGAGGTAATAACGCACGCCGTTGACTGTGTTGTGTGACATCACGCCACTAATTGCGCCCCGTATCCTGTCTAAAATAATACGTTTATATCCTGAAAAATTGAAACTTTGAAATGATGCATCCATTCTTTTTTTAAATAGCACAGTTCGCGGTCTGAAACAAGTCTTAAAGAGACAGAAGGCGGGACATGCTTCACATAACTAAAACGCCGGTTGCCTCCTAGAATCTCTCCTTGGGTTTCAGTCAAGGACGGACAGAAAAGTAACAAGAGTAAAAACAAAGCTCTCCACGAAACGGTGTTGCTGCTTATCATATTTCTTTAGATTGCCTTGTCTAACTTACTGACTTAGTCGATTTTCCTATTGCTGTTTTTCACTTGTCACGTGACATTTGAATTTCCCCCTAATATTCACACAAATCTTAATCAGGCCCCATACTTATAGTGATAAAACGACCAGGCCAGGGTCAGGTCCACTTCGCTGTCAAAATCGGAAAACGTGAACAGTAGCGCAGCCCCTAAAACCCGAAACTAGGAAAAAACCAGGAAAAACCACCCAAAACCAGCAAAAACCAGACAAATCCAGAAAAATCACATTAAACCCCCAAAATCAGATTAAAAAAAAAAAACAAAATCGGATCCAAAATCTCAAAAATCAGATCCAAAAATCCCAAGAATCTTAAAATCGGATCAAAAATAAAAATAAAAATCCCAAAATCAGATTATAAGAAAACTCAACAACTTCAAGCAAATCACACAGAGCAGAACCAAAATCAAAATCCCAAAAATAAAAATCCAAATTCTAAAAAAATAAAATCATAATTTGATGAAAATTTATCAGAACGAACCTTGAAAACCACCTGACTCACAGTTTCAGCTAACTTTCGTATAATATTTATTGAAGGCATATATACATTCCAACATTTCGCTTTTCTTAACCATTCATAGATCCAACTTATATGTTGTTGGTATAATTTAACGGCTTCAAATATCATCACTAAAATTGAAACACTTAATGAAATTAATAGATATGATAGATATGAGTTATATATGACATACAAAGACCTTTACTTATCCCAAAAAGAAAGACGTGACCGATTTAGATAGGGTATATCAAACGAAAACATCCGAAGATTGCGGACAAACGCAAGTAATAAAGATACAAGTCATCCCAAAGATGTTTTGTTATCTAAAATTCATGAAAGAAAATTTTGCATTTCGATTGATCATCAAGTTTTAACCGATGGTGGCGTATTTTATCCATATGGTTTGAGAGATAATTTGAAATTCGAGTTAACTCTAGCAGCTGTGAAAAATATTGTTTACTACACGAATTCTGCTAACCCACCTAATTATCAATTAACAAATATTGAATTCAGAATACAGGACTATGAAGAGTGCTTTTTTGTCAAGTGTTGTACAACAGGTCTACAAAGATGGGATAAGGATGGAATAATTACTGATCGTCGTCCAAACCCATTGTTTTCTGTCTGCATTATATCATCGAATGCCGAGAGAAAATAAATGCAAACTAAGTGTCTGAGAAAAACGGGTGCGGTCTTTTTTGGTAGCAGGGAAATTATCAGGGGTAATCTTACACGTGCTAAATCGACACGCAGCATTATTAAAACACTCAGCATTATTAAACCTAAAACAGGCTGCATTATTAAAAATAATGCTGCGTGTTTTAGCTTTAATAATGCAGCATGCTTTACATGCATATATGCACTGGTGAAGCACTTCCCCCATATTTTTTACTGACTACAAACAACCAAAAACACCACAATAAATATTTTTAATACGAAGAAGAGTCGTAACTTACAGTTTCCGTCACTTATAACAGATTTCGATTTTTGTTTCAGCAGTAGTAATAACAATATTTTTGCCTCTATCTCCCTTAGTTTCAACTTTGTCATGCCTTTCTTCCATACTCTGTGCGTTAAGTGCATTGAACCCTATATCACAAACAGACACCTTTTTGTCTGAACCCTTATGCTGCTCAATTTGATCCTTTGCATCATCGCGATCACACCTTTTCTTTGTATTCCTCCTTGCATGATCGCTGTCTAAGCTTGACTCTAATTGATTCAAAATAGAACTCATTTTACGCTTCATGGCCGACGATGTGCGTTTATATGCTCTTACACCCTCTACCGACCGATGACCAGTAGTTTCTTGAATTACTTGTTCTGGTACCCATTATCATAAAGTTTTGTGGCGCAACTTCGCCGCAGTGAATGGTTAGTGAAATGACCATCAAACCCAGCTTTACCCATGATCTTTTTAACAACATTTCCCAACGTTTCCCTTCCAGCAGCTTTTTTGTAATACCAAATATTTCCTTTTGGTTTCGGTAAAGGTCGCAAATAAAATGAATTATCTGATGTGTCAAAAGGTACATGACTAATGTATTTCTTGTAAAGCTTCACAGGACAGCGCTCTTGTTTCTCAACATTTTCATATGCTCTAACAACCTTATTCTTGATTCGTAAATGAGCCAGGCCTCCATTATTACTTTTACTTACATCTTCCACATATTGCAAATATTCTACACCAGACTCATCGGTATGTAATGGTTGCACAAACAATTAGGACTGAAAAGAATTAGACAAATACATGACAATTTCTCACTAGAAAAATAATTAACCAAAGTCAAGAACATTTGCGTCCATATCCGCTTCTAATACTTTAATGAATAAAGTTTAAATAATATATACCTTCACTAATAACAACATTATCCTCTGAGCATTTTCTTTCCTCTTCAATCGTCGACACACCCATTCCTGAACAATAATTACAACATCAGCTTACACACAACTAAGCAAAACCAAAAAAAAATTCCAACGACTTAAAGTAAGTACTTACCATCATATTCATCAGACTTAACAGTAAATGCTGACTGCGTAAGAAACAATTCTTCCTCAGAACTGCTTTGCCAGCAGCTTTCCGCCATCGTTTCAAACGACAATGAGTTGACTTTCAGAAACAACTGTGTTTGTCGAGCAATATGCAAATTGCATCTATAACTCGTTTCTGGTTGCATTTTTCACACGTACATGTCAAGTTATGCTCATGAAAACAATAGCTAATGTGGCAGTTACCTTGAATAAAAAGTATCGATTGAACGCCATGAATTGTTTAACTTATTGTTTTCCACAGAAATACAAAAGGAGGGTGACATTCGATGATATAATTGCAGACAGAAAACAATGGGTTTGGAGGACGATCAGTAATTATAATAGATAATTACTTCGGCTCGCAGCATTATTGGATATAATGCAGACAGCTTCGGCCTGCAGCCTCAGCTGCCTGCATTATATCCAATAATGCTGCGAGCCGAAGTAATTATCTATTACATAATCACCAAACATATTAATTTACCAAGAAGATCAGCCATTGGAATTTATGTTTATTCATGGTTTTGGGCGCCAGTTTTTCCTGTTTTTTTTTTTTCCAGGTTCCGGGTTCCAGGGGGTGCGCTAGGACCGGCGAAATACATCTACTAACCGCATAAGGCAGCGTTCACGTTTTCCGGTTTTGACAGCGAAGTGGACCTGATCCTGGCCTGGTCGTTTTATTACTATAACTATGGGGCCTGATTAAGATTTGTGTGAATATTAGGGGGAAATTCAAATGTCACGTGACAAGTGAAAAACAGCAATAGGAAAATCGACTAAATCAGTAAGTTAGACAAGGCAATCTAAAGAAATATGATAAGCAGCAACACCGTTTCGTGGAGAGCTTTGTTTTTACTCTTGTTACTTTTCTGTCCGTCCTTGACTGAAACCCAAGGAGAGATTCTAGAAGGCAACCGGCGTTTGAGTTATGTGAAGCATGTCCCGCCTTCTGTCTCTTTGAGACTTGTTTCAGACCGCGAACTGTGCTATTTAAAAAAAGAATGGATGCATCATTTCAAAGTTTCAATTTTTCAGGATATAAACGTATTATTTTAGACAGGATACGGGACGCAATTAGTGGCGTGATGTCACGCAACACAGTCAACGGCGTGCGTTAACCTCTTTGATTTCACGTTGCCTAGCTGTCAAAGAGCCTGTGGATTTGGCTTGTAGTTCGAGGACATTTAAAACCTAGACTGTGTCAAAAGTAACAATAATTATTCTTAAGCTGCTGGGATACGTTCCTGCTGTATTTTCTGGGCTATCTTCATTGTTTTCCCGGTGTTTTGAATGCACAACGACCGGTAGCTTAGGTCGTGCGTAACGGAGTTTGAAAGACAACAAAAGTGCATCCCAGAAGCAATTTTTTTTGATCGGAAACCCAACTCTTAATCAAGGTAAGCCTGTCTTTGAACAAATATGGTCAAAAATAATTCCTGTTGTCCCATTCCTGGCTGATCGGTGACTTTGTTTACGTGATAAAGTAACATGATCGGGATCAACTGAACTATCGCATCACCGCATCACGGAGCAAATTACATGAAATTGAGCAAATTGGTCGACTAAATCTGAGGCGCTCGCTCAAAAACCTTATTGAACATATATGAAATGGTGAAATATAACATCTCTAGAGCTCAAAATCTGATTTTGGGGCTATTTGAAGAATGGCCTCTTATGTAGAATTGGAGTTTAATTTTGCCACTAAATCACCCTGTTGTCAAGTACCTACTAAACAAAGCTCTTGAACCTTGTCACGAAATCCGTATTTAATCCGGAAATGTTTCTTAGATTACTGTCAGCTATTTGATTTTGCTGAATTAAGTATAAAATCGTCGGTAAAAAGTTTATTCGGCCGTCGCGAGGCATTTTTTCAGACCAATAAATTTCGCAGTAAATTGAGGCGTCAAACCGTCGAAATCGAAAATCTCGATTTTCTCACAAAATTCGATCTAACTCAAAAAATAAACGCCAGAACCTTCTTAATCTCACCAAAATCTTCCTTTAGACTCAAAATAAGGGTAGGTTAGGTTTTGAGTTGTGGCCGCGATTTATCGATTTTGCTCGATTTTTGTGTGCGTTCACTCTTAAGGGGGCAGTCTAGTCAAATTTCAGAGAAATGTTCTTAGCATCTTTAAAACAACAGAGCTCTGTAACGATTTTATAGAAAAGAATGAAATTTTCACCAGAGCATCCCTTCAGGATGACCTACACAGGAAGGTGTAATTTGAGATGAAGTAGTTAAAAGATAGTTAATGATTAACTCCTGAATTTGACCTTATCAGCTGAGGGTTGCCGTCTGCCCCACATACTTGTTATGTGCAGAATTCATTGAAAATGAATTCCACTTTCTATCCATAACTAACATGGATTGAACTATGATCCTATGGAGCGGTTTCGGGGTAAGGCAATAAGTGTTCCCATGGCAGCCAAATCCTTCCAAATATGGGTGTAGAACAGATATCTCCTCAAGTATTAAACTTAATCCAATTTCGCTCCATAGGATCATAGTTTACATCCTAAAGGCAGTCTGTGCCAAATTTCACAGCAATTGGTCATATACTTAAGCAAAAAATAGTTAGGGGGAGATGCCTACTTCCGGAAAAAGGCAAATTTGAGAAAAATGCCCTTAAAGTTGGCACAAATTTAAACTTTTCCTTAACCGTTTCCATGGCAACCGATCGCCATTGGCAGATTACATCACGAAAATCGCTTTTATCAGCTTTCACAGGTCAATTTATGTGAAAAAGACTTCGAAAACTTAAAATAGATGGGTTAAACTATAGTTTTAAGTAAAAATATAAAAAATGGTTGGATGACCGAAAATTAACAAAAAATCTGACTAGACGGCCCCCTTAAGTTCGTGTCCGGGGACAAATGGGTGGAAACTCAAAAACACCGTCCGGGTAGACAAATGGCATTGGGATTTTGGCTTTACGAATCTTTACTGTTTTAACACTAACGCTACACAGATTTCGGAATACCGTACGTCTCACCTTTCTTCGCTGGATTACGGCAACCCGCAAGAAAAACACGATGAGCGTCTCCGCACTATAGCTTGATAGATTTTTTCTCACGAATGGATATCGTAATCGATACGGACTACTGGAATTATAAACTTGTTGAGGAATAACCCAACACTTCGCATGCACTTGTTAACTTGCATGCACTTGACAACTTGCATTTGTTTCTCTTATGCAGTCTGGTCAGTAGCCAAGCATGGCACTTGAAGAATGCTATCGTTATTGCATGTCAGACAGTGTGTAACTGCAGATTGACCAAATCTGTGGCATTGCATTTTGTTCTAAAGGTCTTTGTTACTTGAATTTGAAATTGTGATGGTAATTCATCATAAAGCTAAGGGAGGAAGCTTCCATCTATTTTGCTATTCTTGTTTGCAAATATTGTGAATGCCGACTTTTTTGGAGGAAAATTTTACAATATTTCTCTCATGAACAGCTGTCCATAATACCTCATCAACAAACCCTTAGTTGAAGATGTCAGTTAATTTTGCATTCATTAACAGACAAACCGGAGGACATCCAGTTAACAACCAGTTTTACGGACCTTAAGGCGAATCCGGCCGCAACTGTAGTGATGTATCATAATGACATGCTATTGAGTGAAGTAAGTCTAGGCTTCTGGATTGAAACATTGACAGTCGAGGGAGAGATTGTATTTAGATGCGTGGCAAACAATACCGCCGGCACTGCAGCCGAAAACCTCACTCTTATGGTCAATGGTGAGTGACAGAAGCAGCTAAGGCCATCTATAGAATGCATGGATTCAGTTTGACTCTGCAAAATATGCTAGGATAAATTAATATTTTATTGAGATCATTTTTCCTTTCTATGTTAGATATTGATGTTAAATTAACACTGTATGACGAAAAACACCAGGATGTCCAGGATGCAATCGTATTATTGTTTCATTTGACTCGACTTTAATCCAGAATGAACGTTCTCGTTATGTTTTAGTAAAGCCCTATTTTGTGCCAATGGGTGAATGAATGTACCTTAAATATTTTTTAATAGCAGGTCACGTTAAATTTGCATGTTATTCTGATCGTGGTACGGCTTACAATTGATAAAGTTACGTATAATTATAAAACTTGTATATTTTGTTTTATTATCTCTACAACCCCTGGATATGAGCAAACGCGCCCTCTGATGGGTTCCCTACTCACAGGCTATCAACTCATATCCCATTAGTACGGAAAACAGCAAACATGGAGGAGAGATTTCTTGAATTATACGAGGAGAAATTGAAGTCTTGCTTGAAAAGATTACACCAAAAGATACTACAGAAGCAAATAAATATTAGATAAAATTATTTGGCGGTAAGTGAGCAAATTATGTAACGAAATTGACACGATTTTAATTGTTTATTACGAACTAAAGTGAAACTCTTATTAACAGCTGCCATTTTGAAACATCCGTGGAGCCCATAAACTGAGTTTTTTTCACTTTTGATAACTTTTTCCCGTGACTTTTTTTTAAAAATGCTCAGACCGGTTTGCTAACTCGAAAAAAGATATAATAAAACAATTATTCCACTCGATCTCTTCGTACCTGAACTATAGCCAACTCGGCACTAGGACTCGATTTCGTGGAGTAATTGTTAAACATGTGCATATAGTTATTACCAATAGAAGTATCTTAAGTAACGAAAAAAAATTTTACATGCATTACTAAAGTACTGTAGCTTAGATAAAGTTCTGTTGCCCAAGGTAGCAATGAAAAGCGTATTAATATGAGGCGCTGTGTTTAATAACTGTTGTTTTGATCAGTGATTGCCTTTATTTGTGCTGCTTGCCTTTCTGTGGGGTTCTTGTTTCGCTGAATCCATTGTAACATGCATTAAATATAATTCGAAAGATGATCAATCATTACATGTTACAGCTATCGATATGCATAAAGTTAATTAGACATAGTTACATGCTTTGTGGAATGCGCCATACCATACAGCTTATGTTGTAGTTGTGTAGTCTAGCCACCTATGGAAAGCCTTTTCTGTTTTCTCGTATCATCTCGTAATACAGTTATTGTGTTGTTAGAAATATGGCATCCTGTTGTGTTGCATGTCTTTCTGTAAAGTTACTTTAATTTAATTCTGCTCACTGCGTAGAATGACTTCAGGTACATCAATTGCTTTCATCTTTGAGATACAAATTAATGTACAAATCGTAAAGCACTGAGTTTTGAATGGTATGTAGGGTGTTATCTCTAAGAAGCAGTTTTGTGGTAAAAGGTATTAATAGGATGTCGGTATCCAGTGTATTTCAATAAGGGCTCACGGAAAGCGAGGTTAGACAGGCAACATAAATATGCGAAAGTAAAGGGTAAGTGGAGGGACAGGGTGCTCCAAATTTTTGACAGATGCATTCCATCCAAGTACTGGTTTCGAAATATCCCCTTTTTGCTCTCAAAAGCCCTTAAATTCAATGTCTCTTATTCATGCCCTGTAGTTGCTCCTTCTGTTGTGGAATATCCTGGCGATCTCGAGGTAAAAGAAGGTGACGATGTGACTCTTTACTGCAATGCATCTGGGATTCCTGAACCAAATATCACGTGGACCAAACTGGTCAGCAGTGAGAGCGCAAGCAACAAGACCTTGTTCATACAGAATATTAACCGCAGCCAGACTGGAGATTACAAGTGTGAAGCAACCAATGAATGTGGCACTGACAGTTTAACATCGACCATTACCGTACTCTGTGAGTCCTTATGTACTTTCTCTTTTCATAATTTTTCCGTGCAGTGTTGCTAGTCTGGGTGGTTCAATTGTGATAAACATAGACTTCGTTAAAAGTATCTTATATACAAGGCTAAAATGTTAAAAGATTTTTGTAAAGTTAAAAAGTAAAAACCAAACGTTTTCGGCTGTTTGCCATTATCAGGATTTAAAAAATGACCGTCCGCACGCATGTATATATATATATATATATATATATATATATATATATATATATATATATATATATATATATATATATATATATATATCTTATGTAATTCCCGTGGGAAAAGTTTGGATACATAAGAAATTACTTGTTTGTTCAAAGTGGGACGGAATGGTTGGATCATTAGCCCCTCAACGATCGTATGCTTGTGGAATGTCTATGCTGAGGAGAGAACACACCAGGTGAAAGAATGTGAAGGATTTTCTCGCAAGTGTTTTGCAGGTTCAGAGGTGTGAGCAAGTTTAGTAGTTATTAACTTTGATAACTGAGTCTGAATTTTAATAAACGTCTGACAGTTGCACAATATACTTAAGTAGAAGAGAAAAGCAAACCAAGAATATTCTTTGCACCCGTTCGTCAAAATCATAGGTCTTCATCTTGTTCGAGTCCAGCTTCGAAAATCTATAGCATAAGTACAAGACGACCAAATTGACACGGTTTCAATCGTCTAACTTGGGTAGAAAACGACTGGAAAGCTCTCACAGTCATTGTACCCTTTTAGAAAAGCGACTACAAGTTTATTCACGGACATATGGTGTACTTCAGTCAAATTGTTAATTGAATATATCCTTTCTTGTCCAGATGAGCCATATAATGTCCAGTTAATAACCAACATATCAGGAGACACAACCTGTCCTGGACAAGTGGTACAATTGACCTGCATAGCTGAAGCAAATCCTCCCGCTAACGTTACGTTATACAGGAATGATGCCATGGTAGCAGCAGCAGCCCCTGGCATGTGGTATGAGTCTATGACAACTCAAGGCGTTGCTCACTACAGATGCCAGGCAAACAACTCTGTAGGAAGTGGGGCAAGTAACAATGTCACCCTTACATTTAATGGTAAGTGTTGCAGTGTTTTTTTTTACACTGCTTGAGTTTTTGATTTATGGACCAGCTGCAGTAGCTTCGAAATAATTGTGCCATAAAGGTGCTTAGTCGTGTGAAGTGTACTGTGCAGTAAAAAGGAAGTATGTATGCATGTGTATAGTACTTGTGTACGACAATCATAATCTGCCTTACACACACTGTACATATATACTTTAAATATTGATCATTGTACTGTTATTACTGGTAGAAGATTGTGTACATGTACCCGTTTAACAGTATCATAAGTGGGACATTGCCATGTATTGTAGCTCACAAAAGGCTCTCCACTGTGGTTATGATTTGTTGTCATGATGTTATATAATTAAATCGTCTCATTATCAGAAATTGCTTATTTCTTAGACGACATTATGTGTCCTGAATGTCCAATTCTTGATGTTGCTTTTACTGTGTTGTGCAACTGCACCTGCTCTGTTTATTACATCCGTAGCTTTTGTTACCATCTTATACTTTGCCTTTATTACAGTATTTTAAAGCCATTGTAATGGTAATTTGCGGTATATGTACAACGCGTATACAGATCTTGAAAATACTGGTGTTAAGTAGACTGTAGTGTAAACATTTAGTCATTATAAAAGTTTCAGAAACGTAATGTTTGTGGTCTTAATTGTAAATGGAGGATCATCAAATTCGCATCAATTTAAGTACATAAAATGAATCATATTTTTGGCGCCGCGGATGGAAACGTTAACCATTCGATCCTTACATTTTCTTTTTTCACAACTTTGAGCCACCCCCCCCCCAAAAAAAAAAAATAAATAAATAAAATAAAAAAAATAAAAAGACGGCCTATCTGGATTTGAATCCGTGACTTTGCGAATATTGGTGCGGCACTCTACTTGGTGGGATAAACTACTCGTCCACGATGGGACCAGGTAATGATGGGTTCATAAATTTATATGCCCGTGTCAGGAATGACATAAATTTGAGTTTATGTAACTCATATATTTGCACCGCTGATGGAAACGTAGGTTGATATTTTACCCTCGAGGGTCAATTTGCCCTTCTTTTCTATATGCCAACTTTGTTCCTTTATTTAAATGACAATCTCTCGTCATGTACATTTGAACCACTCTTGCGTCTTCCATCGTACCCATGAATATGAATCACAACTTAAGTAATGGTCCACGTAAGAACTAGGCAGGTCAAACGCAAAATAGATTAAAAAGTGTGAACTTTTAATTATTAATATCAATTAAATCGACGAATCTGATTGGTGGACGGCCAAAAATCGTCGAAAAAACAATGAAAAACCCGACATAAACAACATGTTTCTCCTTAGTTTTCCCCAGGTCCCCTCTGTGTACCTCGCGGTAAAATATTAGCATTGTTCTATGCGCCAATCAAACGTTAGAGCGGAAAACGTGCGTCATGAACGATCTCAAATTTAAAAAAAAAGTTGTGACAGGCTTACACGACTCCCGCTGTTCGCATGTGAAGTTTCTTTGCCTTAAGAGTTTGGATCTCACGATTATGTCCTTGAGCGATTTTTCTCTTTTGTACGGTATGATGGGAGGCTATTTGTTTATCTTACTCAGTAAAGGTTGAAAATGTATGTATTAATTGCCATTTGCTCAATAAGATTTTCTTTAACTTAGGCACCCCTGGGTGGTATTGTGTGACAAAAGGAAGAATTATATTGTGCGCTCTTTTATTTTGTTGAAGAGCCGCCTTTCTCTCTCCGAATTTCACTTCTGAGAGGACTTAACGCGAGAGGTTATTATCTGGATAACCTCTCGCGTAAAGGCGTGATCTGAATGCTACAATATTCTCTTCGAAAGTATTTTTTGAAGAGTTAGTTCGAAGCAGCCTAAATGTTTCGCCTTTGATGAAGCCTTTACTAACCCCTGGTGGGTGGCAGGAAGCGAAATGTGTGTACTGAAATGTTTCTGTCGCCTTGTAGTGAGTTTGCAGAAGACTTGTTTTGAAATACACTCACGGAACGTTTACGAATTGCAGCCAGGGATTTATTTCGCGCATCTTTAAATTGGCGCGCTCCCAAACACGCGCAAAAAAGATACTGCTTTGGATCACAAACTGACAGTTCTTTTGTGAAATTCAAGCGAAGTGGCCTTAACAAGGTCGCTGATTGATGGTTCACGGAACCGATCCCGATGTTATTCTACATCAGTTTAATTTTCTTGATGTTGGCGCATAGGAATTGTCCAGACAATTGTTAATGTATCTAACGCGTAGCCCGAATGAAATGTTATGTTAATGATTTAGAAGGGATCTGAAATCAAATTCTAAATTCAAAATTCGCGCTTTTTGCGTATGGACCAATCAGATCATTCAGATAAAATGTAATTAGGGGAATTAGCGCCTGAAACGTAACTGCCGTTATTGCACTAGCCTATTGCTCTTTTGCCTAGTTCTTACGCGGACCATTACTTAATAGAAGGGAGCACCAGGATCTTTTATTGCAACGCAACTTGAACACCTCCATCATCGCTTCGATGGACCAGAATTGACAATGGTCAGATCATTGCGGGAAAGGAGTTAAACCTGAATAATATTAACAGAAATGATGCTGGCGCCTACAGATGTGATGCGTCTAACGAGTGTGGCAATGATGCGGCAACAATTCATATTCTTGTACATTGTTTAACAAATAAATACGCCTCCTCTGGGCTTTGTTCTGTTATAAAGCACGCAGGAGGTGACGAGAGCACGAAAGAAGTGTAGGGGGAAACACGAGCCGCAGGCGAGTGTTTCTCCCTACTTCTTGAAAGAAGAACTAGCGATTTCCCACAAAAAAGCTTTTATTTTCGATCAACTGCCAGTTTTTTTTTCAGCGCGCGCGCTGAATGTCGTCAGCACTGTCCTTTATACTCTGATAAAGTACAGCAATTTGGGCCAATCAGCGAGCTTGTAAGAAACGTCCAACACTCTCATTGGTTCAAAAGACAAAGGCTGCCAAACCATCAGAGTTCGAACGCAAAGCACTGAAAAGTTTTTGAACGCGAGATTTTTTCAGCTCAGTCAAGATATTTTTAAACATTCTCAAGCCTTAAGTTAATCGAAATCCAGTCAAATTATGGCCCATGAAGACAATAAGAGGAAAAAACCATTTGTGGAATTTAACAGAAGAAAACAAACAAGACGAACTGCTTAGCTTGTTGCTGAAACTAAAGACAGTGTGCCATGTTTTCTGAATGGACAACGCTCAGTTTATGTCAATGCGAGAACTGCTGTTTTCTTTTGTGATTTTAGTCTCTGCTTTAATGATAATGTTGTGGAGAGATTAATTCGACACACAAGCAAATTTCTGTGTGTTTGATCCGTACTGTTTGTCGTTTTTACTAAATGCGACGTAAGGGAGCTCAAATTAGGCAACCAAGACTACAACGCCGAGTACTGTACCAGTGACAAAAGTGGATTTGTCTTCCTCTTGTACTGTTGACGGTAGGCAAGTTTCATATCGTTTTCATTTTTCTTTGAAACTGTAGAATTTTCCACTTAGTCCGTTTGCAGTCCACTTCGAATTTTTGCCGTCAACATTCACGTCTTTAGCGGAGAAGACTTGTAAATTGGTCACTTCACGTTGTTGTTTTGCATAGCTTGGCACTGAGACCCAACTGAACTGTAATTTGCTCGGCAATTTTATTGTTTCATTCAAAAACGCCATTGTTTGATGGTTTCGTGGTTGATATCGTAGTCCTGTTTTTCTTAATTTAACTCCCCATTTTTACAAGTGCTGAGTTAGTTGTTTAACTCGGTCTCTATATTTACATTTTCCTAGAGCTCGTCATCTTCGCATTCTTGTAAATGTTAGGGATGCTTTGTTCGAGCTTGTTCAGAATATTTTACGAAAAGCTAGTAAACTCTTTAAAAAATTCCGCCTCTTTTTTTTCACTACGCAAAGCCGGGGGATGACGCGAGCACCGTCCTTTATACTCTGATAAAGGACGCTGTTTGGACCAATCATATCGCGCGTAGTATCGGGACTGTATTATAAAAGTTTCTAAGTATTGGCTGCCTTTATCTTAGCAAGAGATCAAATGCCGTATCAATAAACCAAAGAACTGGCTGACTCTGAGCCAACGGCCATGAGCCTTACCTTCCTTTCTCAGATTGATCTGTCTTCCCTTGAATAGGATCTTGACTGGTTACGTTGACGCTTCTTAGGAAAGTTTTGTTATAATCATTTCATTTATTTTCCACTGATAAGATGGGATGCCAGGTGCGGCATGCATTTAGTACCATTTGAGAAATGAAGGCAGGCATTAATGGTTTAAGTCATCTTGAAATATGCGGTATTTTTTTGCTCTTTCATTCTAATTTTCGGTGACCAGAATCAGTTTTCACTGGGGCGGTTTCCAAGTAATTTTCAATTATAATAATAAGCTCAAGTACAAAGGGTGCATATAGTCCAATAAAACAAAACAATTTTCAGTTACGGTTTCAAATTAAACTTGCAAACCACGGAATTACTACCCCATCTTTGTCAGATTCTTGCTCGAGGACAAAGAGACTGTTGGCTGCATTTTTATTTACAGCACAGTGGAGAGTGTTAGATTACAAGATAAAACATTCATTCCCTGAGTTCAGCTGTTTTAGGTGATCCTGTCTACTCCTTTTGTGTTAACAGACAAGCCAGAGAATGTCCCTTTAACAACAAATTTAACACAAAAAAGTAGGCATTGAAACCGTGGTTGCTTTTTACTGCACTGCTCAGGTCAATCCTGATGCAAGCATTACTCTGCATCGAGATGGAGTCGTGTTGATTGAAGAAAATCCTGGATTTTGGCTCGAGAACCTGACAGCCAATCGACTCTCTTCTTTTGAGTGTGTTGTGAACAACTCTGTTGGAACTGTTACCAGCAACAACATCAACATCACCGTTAATGGAGAGTGAACAGAATGAGCTGGTTAATGAAAGACTTCGGCATGATAAAGATACATGGACTCGAAATGTAAAGTGCCTATCATCAAACTTTTCTTTATGACTTATTTTTAACAGTCTGCATGAACTATCCGAGTCGTCGTGTTTGTCGTTTTCCTTGCAATCTATGGTACACAACCGTGCTGTAAATCTACTCCAATCTTGGTAGAATTCAAAAGGCGCCATAGCTGGATGGGTAAAATGTGCATGGTTTGAGTGGTGAATTTTGGTGAAACTGATGGTTGTTTGCATGATGGAATACTATGACTCTAGCGTATGGTGGTCCTTTGGGTAAATTGAAATGTTGTGTTAAACCCTCCAAAGGCTGACAATTTTATTGCACTGAAGCCTGCATGATCATGCATAACTACTGGAAAATGGTGGTTGTATTAGTTTTAAGCCTGACAGACGTACATGTAAAGAAAGTTGAGGAGGTGTTTAGCAACACGCAGTGGTATCCCACTGTCAATATGTAATAACTCTTACACTTATTGCAAGCACATGGGGTGCAATGGGAGATAAATATATATTTAGATTGATGCGAAATGCATATGATAGCACAAATTGCAATCCCCGTTACCCTTAAGAACTAATAAAATGACCCTGTAGGGAATTGAATTTTCATTAACTATTATTACAAGATGATAAATATCTCAGTATAGCTCGTAATCCTTTACCTCTATCTTAAAAAAATGTGATATCAATAAAATAGTAACTTCTGATAAGGTATTATTTTGCTGGAGCTATTCCACTCGTAGACTTCAGAAATGACTTAAAGTTGCATGTGGCGTTGATGGAATTTATGCCGAGTTTCACATTCCCATTTTCACTTTACTGATACTTCAGATTTTCTTACCACTTCAATCACAGTTCCTCCTGCTATCGAACCTTTGGAGGTGAGCCACACGTTCACAGAAAGTGACATTAGGACTTTGTTCTGCAATGCATCTGGAATGCCTTCTCCAACAGTGAGCTGGTCCAAAATTGATGGTGGTCCAGTTGGCATGAGAAACATGTTAAACTTCAAAAGCATCAACAAAAATGATGCTGGAAGGTACAAATGCGAAGCAACTGACAAATGTGGCAATGCCTCAGCAACCACATCGATACTTGTTCACTGTAGGTTCCTACTTTGCATACACTTGTCAATTTGCATTTGTTTCTCTTATGCAGTCTCGTCGGCAACCAAGCATGGCACTTGAAGAATGCTTTCGTTATATTGCATTTTAGACAGTGTGTAGCTGCAGATTGACCAAATCTGTGATTCCATCAACACAAAACATGCATGCAAACAATGCATTTTTGTTACTTGAATTTGAAGTTGTGATGGTAATTCATCATAAATCTATAAGGAGGAAGCTTCCATCTCTTTTACCCTTGTTGTTTGCAAATTTTGTGCATATCGACTTTAATGGAGGAAGATTTTACAATATTTGTCTGATGAACAGCTGTCCATAATGCCTCATCAACTACCCCTTAGTTGACGATGTCAGTTAACTCTGCATTCATTAAAGACAAACCGGAGGACATTCAGTTAAAAACCAATCTGACGGAACTTAAAACTTGCCGTGGGACAGTGGTAGCTATTAACTGCACTGCACAGGCGAATCCCGGCCGCAACTGTAGTACTGTATCGTATTGACATGCTATTGAGTGAAGTAAGTCTAGGCTTCTGGACTGAAACGTCGAGGGACGGATTGTATTTAAATGATTGGCCAACAACACCGCCAGCACTGCAGCGAAAAACTTCACTTTTGTGGCCAATGGTGAGTTAAAGAAGGAGCTAAGACCATCCGTGAAATACATGGATTGAATTTGACTCTGTAAAAAATCCTACGATATATATAAGTTTATGTTTTATTGAGATCATTTATCCTTTGTATTTTGAATATTGATGTTAAATTCACACTGTATTACTACACACACCAGGATACAATCGCATTATTGTTTCATTTGACTCGACTTTAATCCAGAATCGACGTTCTCGTTATGTTTTAGTAAAGCTCTATTTTGTGCCATATCGGTAAATGAACGTACATTAAATTTTTCTCAATAGCAGGTTACTTTAAATTTGCATGTGAATCTGATCGTGGTTCGGCTTACAATTGATCAAGTTATGCATAATTATAAAACTTGTATATTTTGTTTTATTATATCTACAACCCCTGGATATGAGCAAACGCGCGCTCTGATTGGTTCCCTACTCACAGGCTATCAACACATATTCCATTAGTACAGAAAACGGCAAACATGGAAAACAGATATCTTGAATTAGACGAGAAGAAATTGAAGTCTTGCTTGACAAGATTATACCAAGCTATGTTTATCACAGAAGTAAATAAATATGAGATGAAATTATTAGGCGGTAACTAAGTGAGCAACGATTTTAATTGTTTATTACGAACTAAAGGAAAACGTTTACAACAGACGCCATTTTGAAACATCAGTGGAGCCCAGAAACTGAGTTTTTCACTTCTGCTTACTTTTTTTCTTGACTTTTTGTTTTAAAATTCTCAGACTGATTAGCTGACTCGAAAAAAATTGACAAGTACATTAAAGAGATGTTTAAGAACGAGCCGGACTTGAGTTTAAAACTTTCGGCTCACACAATGAGTCGACTGAACATGTCGGCTCGACAACAACATGGTTTTGTTTACAAAACAACAAAGAAGTCAATTCTTGTCGTGCAAACTAGTTCCATTCCACAGTCGAGCGTTTAGTATAGGTAATAGCATGACTTGTAGTGGTATTTGGCAATGATACCGCAAGTAATATTTTAAAATTGTCCAACATTCATCAACGTCTTAATAGTTTTGACTGTATTTGACGAGCATTTGTATTTCCTCACCGGACATTTCCGGGAATCTCCGCCATTGTCTGTTGAAAACAAAGACAAAAAGGTAATTGTGTTCAGTGTTGTCAGTGTAACGTTGTTATACCATCCAATTTTGCTGTTATACCACCATTACGCGGAAATAGTGATACTATCATCCAATCAGATCTCCGAAACTTTTCGGCCTATATTTTAAGAGATATAATAAAACAATTTTTCCATTATATCTCTTCGTACATGAACTATAGCTAACTCGCGCGACGACTCGATCTCGTGGAATGATTGTTAAACATGTGCATGTATTCATTACCAATACAAGTATATTGAATAAAAAAAAAATTGCATGCATTACTAAATGTACTTTAGCCTAGATAAAGTTCTGTTGTCCAAGGTAGCAATGAAAAACGTATTAATATGAGGCTCTGTGTTAAATTCTCATCTTGTTCAGCTGTTTAACAACTGTTGGTTTGATCAGTGTTTGCGTTATTTGTGCTGCTTGCCTTTCTGTGGGGTTCTTGTTTCGTTGAATCCATTGCAACATGTATTAAATATAATTCCGAATATGATCAATTACTAGAAATAGGACTCCCGCAAAACCTCACGAAGCTAGTTTTTAAAGGACTCCTTATGGTTTTTCCTATGAGGGATGAAACCCTAATTTGTGTATTTACTTATTATTATATTATTTTTACTTTTTTGTTATTACATACAGCCATCGATATGCATAAAGTGAATTGGACATAGTTACATGCTCTGTAAAATGTGCCATACCATACAGCTTATGTTGTAGTTGTGTAGTGATAGCCAGTTACGGAAAGCTTTTCTATTAGCTACTATTTAATCATTTCATAATACAGTCATTGTGTTTTTAGAAACACTGCATCCTGTTGTGTTGTCTGTCTTTCCGTAAAGTTATTTAAATTCAATTCTGCTCATTGCGTGGAATGACTTCAGGTACATCCATTGTTTGCATTATTGAGATACAAGTTAATATACAAATCGTAAAGCATTGAGTTTTGAGTGGCATGTAGGGTTTAATCTCTAAGAAGCCGTTTTGTGGTAAAAGGTATTAATACGATATCGGTATCCAGTGTATTTCAATAAGGGCTCGTGGAAAGCGAGGTTAGACAGGTAGCATAAATATACGAAAGTTCAGGGTAAGTGGAAGGACAGTGTGCTCCAAATTTTTGACAGGTGCGTTCAATCCAAGTATTGGCTTCCCTTGTAGAATCAGACACTATGTTAATGTTGAATCTATGCAAATGCTATGTCACAGAGTATGTAAAACCTATGCTGATGTCTCATACATTGCTTTTATCAGATCCTATGTTGTTTCTATGCCAGGACTTAAAAGCTCAGATGCAGTTTTTAGAATTAGGAATAAAAGAAGAAATAACATAGTTTCTGCATAGCCTATAAATACAATTTACTTAGCTTTTGGACCTCACACTCCACTTTATAGACATTTGAATTGACCAATCAAATTATTTAATTAAATAGAATTCACATAGAACTAAAATAGAGTTTACATAGTAAAATGGAACAGGGAACAGTTGACTAAATAGCTTTTGAATAGGGTTTGCTTATTTTAGATAGTCCAGGAATGAAGCAAACATGATAAACATAGTCTTTACGTAAAGTTCACATATATTTTGCATAGCATTGAAATAAGGAAAACACAGTTGATAGCTTTTGAATAGGATTTGCTTTGATTTTAGATAGTGGTAGGTAGTATTCCATACATTTAATTCAAAATTATCAATAGAATAGAGTTAAAGCATATACAGATAGAAAACGTATGGTAAAGGATAGCTTTTACACAAGTAAGAAATGTTTTTCATTAGAAGCAAAATAAAGTCTTAATGTCTATGAAGAGACATCCTTAAATTAAGGGTACAACAATTAGTTAAGGAACTCCACCAGCACAACTATATTGATGACATGAATGGATCGCTGAGCCGAGGAAAGAAACACAAGCTTGGATTTTCAGGATTTATTGAAGTAATCTGAAGCTATTAAAAGATGATATGATGACATAATGAATGGCTAAAAATTATCGAAATCACTAACAAAACAGAACTCAAAATGAAATGACGACCGCGGAGATGAAAAGACTTACGTTGTGCAAGCTTGTATGAAAATAAAACATTTAACAAAATGTAACTTTAAGCGTCCATAAACCTCATTACAGACTGATGATTTTCACGTCCACGTTTCAATGTCACATGTAATAGCATTGACCTTTGCACATCACGTTCCAGCCATACGCTCCGCTCGTTTAAGCGCGCGAAACAATGACCAAACTATGGTTTTGTTAAACACCTAAACCACCTCGCATACCGGTGTTCTACACGCTACAAAAATTCACAAACCAACTCATTCGAATAAGCATATCTCCCCTTCCAATTGTCTTTAAATTAAAGCTACATTGTATATAGTATGTGTGAGTGAAGTAAAGGAAGGCATTGTTGAACTTACCACAAATTGCGCGCTTTTGAAGATTTCCAGATAAATCTTGATGTGTTTTTCCAAAATACTTGTTAATTTATACGGCATTGCTTCTCACCAAGCCACCGAAAACGTTTGATTTAGTCCACGTACCATATGTGTAAGTTTATGTTTTCCCTTGTTTAAAAGCGCGCGAACTGCATGGTCAATAATCGATCGCAATTTTCAAATTCAACCGCTTGAGCTTGTCGCACGACCAGAAGTCACTTGAGAATTTGCATGTTTTGATTGGTTTAGCAGATACGCATCTCGTTCCAGGGCCTTGACGGCAGTCTTATTTCAATATGGCGGACGAGTCAAAGTAATTCTTCAGTTCATGGGATTTCAGAAAAGACGGATTTCTTTAAGTGTTCTTTTGGTCTCCCAATTTTATAAAGTGAGTAGAAACGACCTGTTTACAATATCAGCTTCGAGTCGTGCGGTGCCTGAATTTTGTTAGCGATTGACCTGGTGGAGAAAAAATTATGAACTCTAGTCTCATCTGACGCAGACTACAGCAGTACACATAATGGCAAAAGGATGCTTAGACGTCGAAATTCTTCAAGAAACGAAACAGGGCTGTTACATTACGAAAAACTGCAGATTCGACAATATTTGATCCTGATGAACATGTAGATATTATCATAGAAGGTCCATTTCCGTTTATACTTTTACAAAATTACACAGCAAGAGTCTGCAGGCAAACGTTTTTTAACTTAAGAATATTTAGTTTTCTTATGTTGGACTTAATATAAAATATTACTTGGACAGATCACGTTTCTGATTCTGCTGGCTCATTTGAAGTACATTATGAGTAGACTTTAAAAAACTAAGCTAACGAGGTCAGAACCGTGACTGTCTAATAAATAGTATACTTAAAGTATACTTTTAGTTCGACAGTCAGTGCTCTGACCATTTTAACTTAGTGTGACGTACGCTTAAAGTGTACCTTCACGTTTTAAGTATCAATGAAGTACATTGGGGCATATATTTCATTTATACTTTTCTCATCAAAGTATAAATGAAGTGTACTCCAATTGTACCTTTTTTATCTGAGAAGTATATACTGAATTCCTGCAAGGGTAATTTTCACTTGCAACACATCTTAAGCATGCCTTGGACATACCACAAACATACAAAAAAATTATGTGGGTAGCCTCAGATAAGTGAACTTCACTTTTATATCCAGTAAATAGGAAATACATAGCATATATATAAATGCTGCCTCCATTTACTCATTTATCACATAGTAAAAACATGACATATATGGTAACTATATTAAGTGCATAGGAAATAAATAGTTTATGTAAAAGCTATGTGCCTCTTAACTGGTGATTTTTATTTTGAACATTCTATGTAAATGCTATGTCAATTTGTCACATAGTAAGTACATAGCTATTAAAAACTATGTTATGATTTTAGATAGTATTGACATAGCCATGTAGAGACTATGTGATTTTCTTATAGCCTTAACATAGCTTTAATATATGCTTTACATACCCTGGACTATGTAGTGAAGCATGCTACCTAGTAAATACACAGGTAGACTTGAGCAACACATAGTTAAAAAATAGTGCAACATAGTAAAAACATAGCATCAACATACGTTTGGCATATGTCACTCTGATTCTACAAGGGTTTTAAGTACCTCCTTTTTGCTCTCAAAAACCTTTAAATTTAGTGTCTCTTATTTATGACTTGTAGTTGCTCCTTCTATTGTGGAACATCCTGGAGATCTCGAGGTAAAAGAAGGCGACAATGTGTCTCTTTATTGCAATGCATCTGGAATTCCTGAACCAAATGTTACATGGATCAACTTGGTCAGCAGTGAGAGCACAAGCAACAACATCTTGTTCATACGGAATATTAACCGAAGCCAAGCTGGAGATTACAAATGTGAAGCAACCAATGAATGTGGCACTGACAGTTTAACGTCGACCATTACCGTAATCTGTGAGTCTTCCTGTCCTTTCATTTTCATAATTTTTCTGAGCAGTGTTGGTAGTCTGGGTGGTTAAAGTGTCTTAAACCGAGTCAAAGTTAAGGTTCATAAGGTGGATAGCGCTTTTCGTAATTGAGTAAGCAGTGGATAACAGCCTTCCTCAATAGTTTCGCTTGCAAAAGCCATGTATTCATCAGACAATCATAAGTCACAGTCTCAAAAAGTACTGTATGCGTTTTCTGTAGATCATGCAACGTTGCATCCTCAATGTGGGTCACAAGCAATGCCTCTCATTGCCTCACTTGCTTTCTGCAGATTAATGTAGAGTAATCTGAATGACCGTTTTGGATGTCAGAGTAGTTCTTCTAGCACTCTTGTGTCTTACAGGTCACACGGGATGTCTATTCTGCCTTTCTTTTTGGACCATAATTGCGAGACACTATTTAATAAAAAAGCCCAACACAGAACTTATATTGGTCGGAAATAGCATGTTTTACTAAGCAATGTGCTTTTGCGTACAGACCAGCCTGAAAATGTACAATTGATGACCAATGCTACAGCAAGTCTGAAAACCTGTCAGGATGCTATGGTGAACTTTACATGCACAGCAGATGGCAACCCAACACCAGGCTATACACTCTATAAAGACAATGCCATTGTGGCCGACGCAGAAGCAACTCCTGGAGTCTGGATCCTGGCAATGTTGTCATCCAGGAACTTCCAGTACAGATGTGAAGCAAAAAATACTGAAGGGACGAGTGAAAGTGAAAATGTCACTTTAGCAGTTAATGGTACGCTGACGATCATGGCTGAATACTTTGAGAGGAATTCTTGCTTGTTGCTATTCCATTATACAATGCAAACGTTGCTACTGCGGTCCTAGGATTTAGCCCATGCCACTTGGAAAATGGGGTTATCAAATGAGTTGATAAACCAAGCTGTATCATCATAAGGTGATAGGGCACCTGACGATATGAATTATAGTGAAGATAAATTTTCAAGCTGTTGTTTTTGGTCAGAGCATCATCGTCTTTGTCCTCTTATAGTGGTACAACTTAACTGATCCACTTGTTTGATATTGAAGGGTCATTCGCTTGGGGTTTTCCAAAGAGTTTATCATTACTAGCTATAAAATACCGGAAGGTAAGAAGTCTGATGTTAGCTAAGGAGTGACGTCGTAGGTCTGCTCTGTGACCATCATCGAGAGTGTTTTGCGGTTTCGCGGCGGGAGATTGTTCGAAAATTGACTTACAATTTTGTACAAACTCGTCCCGTGGGAGCCTGTTTACTTTAGAAACTTTAGTTGTATGGCTTTTATGTATATTTGGACATCAGGTCGGGAAAAGAGACATTTTACCGGACTCTTTAGCAGGCATGTTTTGGATCTGTGTTCCAGCGACACTGCTAAACAGAGGTTTCTGCCGAAATCAGTGATGTGTGGTGGTACACCACGTAAATTCATAGTTAGGTGCCCGTTGGCTGAACAGAGTTCGCTACAATCCAGGTGACCGACATTTAAAATAGCGGGTTCCCTGATCGGAGGGAAATGCATACAAAAATCTAGGAAAATGTTGTATATTCTTTCTTGCTCATCTAGGATGAAGTCCTGGCATCATGGTATGCCTGAGCGCATCTTGGATATGCAACATAAATAGCTTTTTTAGTTGCGCTCAAAAGTCTTGGGAAATGTGGTATATCCTTTCTGGTTCATCCAGGTTGAGGTCCTGGCATCGTGGTATGCTTGAGCGCTTCTTGGATATACAACATGAATAGCTTTTCTAATTGTTGAATATAATCTAGGGAAATGTTGTATATCCTTTCAGGTTTATCCAGGGTGAGGTTCTGCCATCGCTGTATGCCTTGGCGCTTCAAAGATTTTAATTGGAGAAAACAGCTCTCGAAGAACGGATTTTTATTGTCGCTCTAAAGATATCTCTCCCATCTGGAAAAAAATGAGATTGTTTTCTCTGCATGTTGCGAAAGATAAACGGCAAGAAAACGCGAGTCTTCGATGATTTGTTTCTACCTTGTGACGGCGTTGCTAAAATTGCTTTCTATTAGATAGTTCACCAAACCAAAACAAACCGATTGAGTAAAGCCAAGGTCTTCGGTTTTTGGTTTCCACGGTTACTTTTAAGTGCATAAAGTCTATAGAACAAAGGTTGGCATCGAATGATCATAACACTTTCGCGTAAAAAGTGACGCTCCAAGTCAATCACAAGCAATTACGAGAGGCAATTCGATTACATTGGAATGTTCAGAGTAGCTGGATATCCTGCTGAGATTGGTGGCAAATTGCCCCCTATCTCAGCGGGATCAAGAGGTCCTGTTTTGGTTACGAAGATACTCTGGCTTGTTATGTAATTGTTGTTTAAACGGCCGCAGAAGCATTTGTGTTGGTTTCTGCTTCCTTCCTACTTTTTTTTCCCACCAAGTGTTATACATTTTCAACTGTTAATTCTTTGCAGTTGGACCGACCTTTAATACGCCCCTTCTTGACCAGGATGTCGTTGAAGGTGTAAATGTATTTCTGACATGTGATGTATCTGGAACTCCCTCACCTTCCGTCAGCTGGACCACTGCAGGCAATGAAGTAAAGGATGAAAACCCTTTGTTCATCACAAACATCCAACGTAATCAGGCTGGGCAATACAGATGCCATACAAGCAACGAGTGTGGAAATGTAGCTGAAAGTTTGAACATTAATGTAAAGTGTAAGTATATGAAATTGAAGACATGCCCCTGCAGTATACTTTAACTCTTACAAGTGGTCAGTGTGTGACTTTTCTGACCACATTTATTACAATGTCATAGAAACAATTGATCAGAATTGGGGCAATTACTACCTCTAGGATATTGTGTTGTTTTCACGAAACATCTTAAACAAACATCTTGTCACGTGTTTGACACTGACTATGAGTAAAACCTGCGTGGCTCGAGCTAAAAGGAAAAGGTAGAAGGAGAGTTCGAGTGCGACAAGATTGAGCCTGAAGCGCGAGGGCGGGAAGCGCAAGGGCGGGAAGCGCAAGGGCGAGCAGAAAGAATGTCTCTTATTTACTTGTTCTCACGGTTCACACCCAAACACCTTGGACAAAGACCCTCCTTTCCTGCCCTTTAAACGTCAACTGTGCAGGATTAATGGAGAAACACTATCGCTGGACTGTAACTTCGCTCTAAAGCTTGCATTGTTGATGTTTGCAGATGCCTCATATATTTCTGAGCTAACTAACAAGACCTTGACCACTGGAGAAGATGTGACTCTACTCTGCAATGCTTCTGGTAATCCTGAACCAAACGTCCGTTGGATTAAAGTAGACAGCGGTGAAACTAGAGATGAAAAGACATGGCGAATAGAAGGTGTCAATGGAACTGATGCCGGCGAATACAAGTGCGAGGCATTCAACAGTGTTGGCAATGCTAGTGACACTCTATACGTGACTGTACAATGTAGGTGTTGTTAGTGGTTAGTACACTAGTCAACTCTAACTCCTTCTCTCTTCACGTTACACTGAGCTGTTAATTATTGCGATTTGAAAGGCAGCTTCTTCTATTTAGTACCTGAGTGCCTAGTGTCTGAGGTGTGATTTACACCAGTATTTGTATGATAGTAAGGAGATTCGAGGTTCTTTAATTGGCTAAAAGTATACACCTCAAGAATGTAAGTGAAAGTCTAACTCTTTGAAATGTCATATTGTATGTTCACTGCACCACAAATAACACCGTCGTTTAAGGCAAACCTGTTTGCTTTTAGATGCTTGTCAAGGGTGAACCCGACGCATGCCTGTCTTTTACATCATATGCAACACTCGTATAAAGTCAGAACTAAAAAGAGCACAAAACATTGGGGAAAAAAGATGGCGAGAATTAAAATCTGGGTAAAAACCATGGCCTAATCTTTACTCAGCCAATCTCATGGGGCTTCAGATTCTGAATAAAATTAAGATTTTAAAGATAACTTTAAAGTAATTTTTGAACAGCCTAATGCACCTGGTTGGTTCTCAGGCCCAAATGAAGTCCATGTCCCTACAATCTCGTTAATACCACTACAACATTACCCATAATGCAGAGGGCCAAACTCTGGGCCTTGTTATCTCTTATAGCGACAAAATACTTATATTGGCCCCGTTTGGTGGCTTCAATTGTTAGAACATAATTATTCATAGCACAGAATGACCTGACATCATGAATAATTAAATAGCTACTTAAATAGCATATTGAGTCCCTTTCCTCTTCCCGCCTTTTGACTTGCGTAATTACAATGTAAGATTATAATGATATCTTTGTAACTTCACCATAAAACCATCTCCCAAATAATATTAAGGGAACAAAATAAATCTCAAACTAGAAATTGTAGAGAACTGTCCAAACCATAAGGTAACTGTTTGTTAGATGATACATATTGTTAATGGGTACGGCGCGAGACCCTGGCATGGGCCAGGCAGCTCGTGAAAGGGAAAGTGAGACGTCCCTTCCCTCCGGAGACTCGGGGTATGGCCTTGGGCAAGTCATGGTAACCTCTATGGCCCAGGGGAGCATCCCCTTTACTAAAGCATACGGGTGGATGGAGCTCGCAGCCATGGTAGGCAATCCTTCTAGGACAAGGTAAAGTCCAAATTAACACCAGGAGAGGGAAACTCTGTAAAACCTGCGGTTGACACAGTCACCAATCATCTTGCACCCGCTTGTCATTGGATTTTGGCTGTGGATACTCAGAGGGGGGTATGTGTTCCGCACACGCACATGCTGTCGCTATCTTTTAGGTGCAGATACTTCTTAGAAGTCCTGCGGCGATGGAGGAGTGGCGGAGTATACAGGCGTAACGTGCTGGAAGTATGTAGTCACGAATCTGCACGTGGGCGGCTAAGGGCTTTTCTTAACGTCGTTGTCAGTTTTCTGGACAGGAACTGACTTGGACGGAGCCCTTTGCGACTGGGCAGGCCTTTTTAGGATGAACGCTGCCCACTCATTTATGAGAGGGGTCTAGAAAAGGTGACCTAAACATCGTCTGTTCAACCTTCAAGCTGGTCAGCTTCCTGCGGCTGACGGCTGTTCATACCAGCAGGGCAAGAAAGAAAAATAAGTATTTGAAAATCAGAGAAAGATTCACCTTTGGTGCCTGGAATGTAAGAACACTTCTGGATCACACAGAATCGAGTGTGCATCTAGAGCGCAGTACTGCCGTTGTTGGCAGAGAAATTGAGAGATACAACATCGATATCGCTGCTCTTTCAGAGACCCGTTTGAGCGAGGAAGGTCAGGTTTGTGAAAAGGGCGCTGGATATACCTTTTTTTGGAAAGGAAAGCCAGCGGGCGTGAAGAGAGAAGGAGGTGTTGGTTTTGCAGTACGTAATGCTATTGTCAAGAACATAGAGCATCCAGAGGGCATCAGCGATCGCATAATGTATCTGAGGGTTCCGTTGGCAGGTGGACGTTTTATGTCAATTATATCGGTGTACGCCCCTACCTTAACAAGCAGTGACGAAGTCATCATATCATTTTATCAAGATCTACGGAACTGTATCAACTCCATTGCTCATGCAGAAAAGATTGTCCTTTTAGGGGACTTTAATGCTCGTGTTGGTTGTGATGATGATACTTGGGACGCTCTTGGCAAATTCGGTATTGGTAAAATGAATTCCAGTGGTCTGCTGCTTCTTCAGCTGTGTACAGAGTTGGATTTAGCCATCTGCAACACCTTTTTCCATCATAAAGTGATTCATAAAATAACATGGACTCATCCACGTTCGAAACGAGGACACATCTTAGATTATATCATCACCCGAAAACGAGATCTACAAGATGTCTGTGATGTCAGGGTTATGCGAGGTGCAGAATGTGGCACTGATCATATGTTAGTCCGAGGGAAAATGAAGCTAAGGAGAAGAAGCTCAGGAATTGCGGCACTCAAGTCCCTCGACGTATTGATGTCTCCAATTTACAAGATCGTAACACATCCGTTGACCTGAGAGTTGCTCTCGAGGGAATCCATTTCGATGGCACTTGGGATAATTTCAAGTCGGAGGTGTACAGGGTTGGCGTTGATGTCCTTGGTTTCAAAAGAACAAAGCATCAGGACTGGTTTGACGAGAATGATGCTGCGATCACTGAGCTTCTAGAAGAAAAGACCAGATTACATAAGAGGTTCCTTGCTTCTGATGATTCATCCCGGAATGCTGCGGAGAAAGCCTTCAAGGACGCTAAATCAAAGTTACAACGTGAAATTCGGCAAATGAAGAATCGTTGGTGGGCCAGTGTCTCGACAAAAATGCAGAACGCTTATGATGCTAAAGATTCAAGATCTCTCTATAGCATTATCCGAAAAGTGTTTGGTCCTCAACCATCCTCCGTGGTACCTTTGAAATCCAAAGACGGCTCAACCCTTATCAAAGATACTGAAGGCATACTGAGCCGCTGGCAGGAATACTTCACAGATCTCTTTTGTAACCCGTCTGTATTTAATGAAGATGTGATCTCTGGCCTACAGCAGAAGGAAATTTTAGTTGAAATGATGGTTGTTCCGAGTCTAGCTGAGGTGACGTCCGCCATTGATAAAGTGAACAGAGGCAAAGCTCCAGGATCGGATGGAATCCCCGTAGAACTGCTGCAGTCCGGTGGTGACAACGTTACCTGTACAATTCACAAATTAATCCTGACTGTTTGGCAGGGAGAATCGGCCCCACAGGACTGGGTAGATGCAATCTTACTTTCTCTCTTCAAGGGCAAGGGTTCAAAAAGTGAATGCGGCGACTACCGCGGGATCAGTCTATTGGAGGCAGTGGGAAAAGTTCTGGCAAGACTACTATTGAATAGGCTGTTAAAATGGGTCTGCCCTTCTGTCATTCCAGATAGCCAATGCGGTTTCAGATCTGGACGCGGGACTACTGATATGATATTCTCCGTTCGCCAACTCATGGAGAAATGTGTAGAACAGCAAGTACCTTTATTCCAAGTATTCGTAGATCTCACCAAAGCTTTCGATTCTATCAACCGCAGTGCCCTTTGGACTGTTTTACTGAAACTCGGTTGCCCTCCGGAGTTTGTCGACATCATCAAACAGTTACACCGCAATATGTGTGCCAGGGTCTGTGTCAATGGGAAACTGTCAGCTTCGATTCCTGTTGAAAATGGTGTGAAACAAGGCGATATCTTGGCACCAACCCTGTTCTCGATTTATTTTGCTGTAATGTTTGAATTTGCATTTCATGAGTGCGAGGTTGGGGCATTCATCCGCTTCAGGACCTCCGGCAAGGTTTTTAACCTTCGCCGTCTAAACTGTAAGTCGAAAACCTTTCAAACCCTTCTCCGTGAGTTCTTGTATGCAGATGATGCGGTTTTGGTTGCGCACGCGAGGGAGGATATGCAATTCATAATGGATGTCTTCTCTAAGGCCTGTACCGCCTTTGGCCTCACCGTAAGTATAAAGAAGACCAAAGTTATGTATACACCTTGTCCTGGAGAAGCGTATGTAGAACCTGTCATCTTGTGTGATGGAATACAGCTGGGAGTAGTGGACAACTTTGTATATCTGGGGAGTAAACTTAGCAGAGATGGCTCTCTTGATGCGGAGATTAACAACAGAATAGCTAAAGCAAGTGCTGCGTATGGCAAACTGGAGAAACGAGTATGGTCAGATCACAGTATTACTGTCAACACTAAACTTGGTGTCTACAATGCATGTGTTTTATCGTGTCTGCTGTATGGCTCTGAAACGTGGACAACCTACAGGCGTCACATCAAACGCTTGGAGAGATTCCACCAGAATTGTCTTCGGGGTATCATGAAGATTCATTGGTCCTCGTTTACGCCGGATACTGCTGTGCTGGAAAGAGCTGGCACGTTTAGCATGGAAAAGAGGATCATTCTTAACCAGTTGCGATGGACTGGACACGTGGTGAGAATGGATGATGCTCGAATCCCCAAACAACTGTTCTACGGAGAGCTTCTGGTTGGTAAAAGGCCGCAGCACAAACCAAGGAAACGTTTCAAGGACGTTGTTAAGTCCAATCTCAAAGCCATCGAGATTGATCGATGTAAGCTCCTGGGAGAACATGGCAGCCAACCGCCTTTCCTGGAGGCAAGCCATAAACACCGGCTGTCATCTGTTCGAACAAAAGAGAGTTGAACATGCAGCGTTGAAAAGGGCACTCAGGAAGCAGGACTATAGTGCTGTACCAGCCGATATTCTGGAAGGCCTAAAGTGTGACATTTGCTCGCGTCTTTTTCTTTCTAAATCCGGCCTGCTGAGCCATTTAAGAGCTCATGCGAGAAGAGCTGAAGTTTCAAACCTTTAAGAAGTGGCCACCCTTTGTCAAGAGGAGGCAATCATATATATTGTTAATGTTAAATTCTTGCACATTGTTTGAATTGATCATTTGTGAATTATTGACGCGCGCACATCATTGATAAGCAGAAAAGGAGGGAAGCGTGGATCAACTTCCCGAGAGTCGTGCTCTACCAATGTTTTTAATTTCAGAAATATTTAGACTGGATTTCCACTGAAACACCAACGGCGGATACTGAAATAACAGCAGCATCATTAGGTGACTGTAGGTATCTTATGAAAACGGATTCAAATAATGCATCGTTTACAAACTACGCTTAGACCACACAACAATACATTTTTTTCGACGACTATCGTGATGAAGATCCATGTTCTTTCAAGCTATAAAAGAACATCGAATGACAAAACTAAACAAGGCCAAATGGCTTATTGATTAAATTATATTGCATTCATGAGAGCGTGTTTTGCTACGCTGGCCAAAATAAAAAATATAATGAAAAGCCGATCAGGTTTATTTTGGTTTCTTATCGGCTTAGCTAAGTAATATGTTAAGTTCTTTCAAGTGATTCCGAACGTCCAAACAACTTTTTCACGCGTGAAACTTCGCAACGTCTGCGCAAGAATCAAATTGCAAATATAAACAGACTGTGTAACTTGCGTAAATTGGTCACTCCCGTATCATGCTACATTCGCATGGAATGTACTGCACTTTCTAGGTTCAAATCCGTAATTCTATTCTTATATGTCTTTTCTTGTGGGAAAAGCGGCATACCTGAGAAAATGCCTCAGGCCCAAAACACGAGAGTAGCGGGGAATATCAGAGGTCTGTAGTTCGCCGCGATTTGAGTTGGAATTTGACGAAGGTCAAGTGGTACATTCCATTCTCAGGAGCCATTACTAGGAGCGAACAACACGACTATTTTCTTGAAAATTAATGACAAGTATTTTTCAAAATAGCTTGTTAACTGTTTACATACCAGCTTTTTAAAAATCTGTGCAAATATAGAAAGTACTGAGATAGGGCGATAGTTAGTGGGGTTTGTGATATCCCCACCTTTGTCCATTGGCGTTACTTTGGAAATTTTGAGAATATCAGGCACAATACCTTGCTATGTGGAGCAATTGTAGACTTTAGTCATTGCCTCATAGGTATGATCTCAGGCCACCTTAAAGCACTTTGCGGGGACTCCTATACATGACTTGTCAGTTCTTAGGTTTGTGATGGAAGTCAACCTTAACTTATGGGAAAAGAAAAAGATGGAATACTGTATTTTACAAAAAATTCCGATGAAAGTACAGTTCTTTTAAGAATTCTGCAAATGTTTTGACAATAGAATTAAACAATAATAAGTATCTGTTGAATAAACAGATTCCAAACATAGGACCTCTTATTTTCAAGTGAACCATCACTGTATTTGCAACTATTTACAGTATTGTTAGTTCAGGGGTCTTCTCTGAAAAACTAAATAGGGCCACATACCTACATATTGTACCAATGAAAGTAATTTGTAACTGTACTCCTGTGGCATGCCATAGAGAAACAAAATAAATAAGGCAAGAGTAGATGAATTTATAAATTAAGAAATCAGTTAGTTAATAATCAAACGAGCAAAGGGAGGAATGAAGAAATAAATAGACAAACAAAATTCCAGCCGAAATCCTGGCACAAAAATTTCACAAACAGAATGAGCAATTGCCGCGTTGGTACGTTCTTTCTGTGGCAGATGTACCCTGAAAAGACAGAAGTGGTTTTTCAAACGTTAGCCAAACATCAGTGTGAGAGGTGCTGACACTTACATGTATGAGCGTTTGTTTTTTTCACGGTGGTCAATTTTTGTTTTTCTGCGCTTCTGTCAATAACTGCGGTTAATTTACAATTTACTGCGCTTCAGTCAGTAACATACTAAACGTCACATTTGGGGGCATCGTTATTTTTGGGCGGCGGGAGCGTTTCCCTCGCGATAACCTACCCAACGCATATTAATAAAAAAAAAACACTAGTTTTATTATTTTGCAGTTTTCCTTTTCTCTTAATATCTTACCTAACTTCGATATATTTCATTTAGATCCTCCCTATACCACTGAGCCTCCAAAGGTAACAAGAGAGTCGCTTAGTAACGTTAAGGTTGAGATTCCTTGCATCGCACCCGGAAATCCAAAACCACACGTGTATTGGACAAATCTTACAAGTGGAGAAAAGCATTTATAGAATTCTTTTTGTTTTTGGTTTTCCCTTACCAATATAACTTCGAAGTAATGTTTTTTTTCAGATCCTCCCCATATCACTGAGCCGCAAGAGGCATTAATCGCGTTGCCGGTTAACACCATTGTTGAGATTCCTTGCAAAGCAACTGGAAAGCCCACAGCAAACGTGTATTGGACCAATCTTACAAGTGGAGAAAGAGTAGACTCAGGTGGCATTCTTCTTTTCAACCCAATCACGGAAAGCGACAATGGGACTGTATACACCTGTACAGCTGAGAATGGAGTTCAACCTGCCGATTCCAGAGACATTACCCTGACAGTAGGTGGTGAGTAGAGTAGATATATAAGAGCACAGAGGACATAGACTGCGTTAATGTTTGCCCTGAGTGCGGAGGGGGACGGGTAGGCTGCCTTTTTCTTTTTGCCGGGATTTGAACTCGACTTCTTCCCATTCTGAATACACCGAACATGTGTAACCTAACGACAGGTAAAACAAGTGTATGAATTTTAGTAGAACAAAGCACTCTTTAAATTCCCCCTGAGCATTAGATCAAGTATTTGGAATAATACTCCGTTCAAACCAAAGCTTTAGCATGTTTAAATGGTGTTCAGTTAAACATGGCTCAAAATTGTTTGCTTTATAAAAGCTGCTTACGGACGTTGTCGAGTACAGATTTAGCACAAATAGAAAGAACATGTTAAAGTCTATCTAAATCCTGAGTAAAAGCCCATGTTCCAGTGTTCGGTTACCAATTTTCACCTTTTAAAAGCTGGTTTAACTAAACATGTTTAGTTGGCGTGAATGGTGTATAAGACGAACCTCACGGATCGTAGTAAGGTATGTCTCTTTTGGAATCCAACATAGACCCTTGGAATTGACAAATTCCATCAACAATCCTGCGCCAAAAATTGATGACTAGTTGGAAGGAGGTACTTTACACTCTGAGTCGCTGAATGCTTGAATAGGAACGATGGAAGGCATCAAGACAAGTCAGACAGCGAATCACTTGATTTTACAATGAATGCGCTCTACCAATCAAAACAACGATAATCCTACAGAGGCCAATGACTGATAATAGTAGTTTAGGCTACGGAGAATAACAGTCTCTTTGATCTCTGTTATTTTTCTTATCATACTCAGCCCCATTTAATAGTTGTTAATTATTTGTGAATCGATTTTCTTTGTTCTATTTTTCTTTGCAGTCATTATTGTTTCCCTCACTATCAGATTTTCTGACGAAACGTTCGTTGAGGCTTTTAAGGACTTACGAAATGCTGAATCAGTGAAATTTATTGGGAGAATTGAAAGTGCGGTAAGTGATGTTGCAATAAGTTGTTGCTCTTTCTATAATATAAGGAACCTCTTTTGCTTTGTGAATCATATTGTATGTTGAATGCATTAGTTCCATAGTTCCTCTCCAACTGAGCAGTGTTCATTTAAATTTCTTAAGTGTTAGTTATAGCCAAGTGAAAATCAGGAAAGAGAACATAACCCCGTCTGATATGATAATGGCACAAAATCTATTTTTGGCGAAGAATTTATTTATATATCTTTTTTTATATTTATACATCTCGTTCCATGGCTGCGCGGTTTCCACATGGCGCAATGAAATTACAACCACGTGATGAGAAAGACATCAATCATTGGTCAGTCAAAATAGTTTCCGGATCTAAAAGTAGATTCTGTCCGCTTATCATAGTAAGAGAACCCAGTATGGAAGATGTGTTCTCTTACCTCATTTTCTCTTTTTACAGCTTATGTTCAGCAAGCTACATACATGTATGTTTTTGTGGCTCGGAAATCGGCGATTATTTAACAGGAAACATGACAAGAACGCTTCGATGCCATGTCAGGCGAGACTGCTTAATGCATGGCCCGTACCTTGGAAACACCCAGGCTCGGAGATCCAAAATACTCCTAGTGAGACCAAACAAGTCTGATATGCCACTGTCGCGTATCAAGAAAGTATGATTGGGTATTTACACCGCACACATTCAGCCAAACTTTCCTAGTTTTAAGAAGAAGAAAAAAGAAACGACTGTCAATATAAAATATGCAAACACTAATAGGGCTTTGAGCTTATGTAATGTTCACTGTTTCGCTTAAAATCACTCTGTAATCTTGTTTTTGTTCCTTAGTTACGTTCTGTTGAGATGATAAATAGCCTAGTTAATGGGATCCAGGTCATTGAATTAAGGTATGATCTTATGTCGCATCCTACATCAAGCACCTCAAATTTCCCCAAGGTGGAGCTTTATCCCTGATGAAACACTTTGCTTAGTGTTTGATTTATTACATCTGAAACTACTTTGATTGATAATGTTAAACGTCGCTTGTTGCCCACAAAAATAAACGTTATTATTACACCACATCAGGAGTCAATTGCCAGGAGCGTGCAACTCCCAAGGTTATTTTTAGATCGTCTCTCCCGCGAATTGGTTTGGGAGAGCCAGTCACAAGTTAGTGCACTATTGATATGTAGCCTGATAACCGCCTGTAGCGACAATATACATAGCCGACATACACGAGTCTTCATCGGAGTGTTCGGACAGCGTTTCTGGCGATAGTCAAGGTATTTAAACACAGAGAAGAGTGGCTCCGATGAAATAACTGAGACAGTGGAAGCAACTTATTTCGCGGGAGATGCCTCTCTAAAGATGAACTTACTTGTGAAAACGCCGTTGCATGAACCTATAGCAGTTGCACGCTCCGGGTAATGGGCTCCAGACCAAATGCACCTTCAGTGCCACAAAATGAAACAACAGCACCACCTATTTTAGTCGCTTTCTAACATTCCATCGTTCTACCGCATCCAGTTATGAACCCCTCACCTTAGGAAAACAAACATTATTGGTGTGAAAAAAAGAACTGTTCATAGCTTTTCAAAGGGTGTTCACCTGATATTAAGCCATTTTAACATCATTAAATGTTAAGCCTATCAAATCGAAGAAGTTAAGCAATGATATCATAAATTTTAAGAGATGAAATTGCCAAGTAGGCTTTCCAAATATCCAACCCTTGATTTCAAGAAAGAAATGGCTGCCTACTTGAAACGCCATTTAAGACATCTACGGGATGGCCATTCAAACAAATCCATCGTAAAAAACTGTTCCCAGCAATAAATATTGATAATCACCTTCCTCGACGGAGCAAACTCTATCTCAGCACAATCATGAAGACAGTGCCTTTCCCACTGAACGACAAGATGGGTCTCATTTGGCCTGCGTGGACTTTATGCCATGCATTGTCAAGGGGTTTAGTATAAAGGCAAGATTTTATCTGCTGAGGTAAATGTAATTAAGCTTTGACAAGTGTAATTTACAAGTGAAACTCTAAACGTTAGCTACACTTTTACACTGATAGCACTTGTAAAAGTTTTGTGAAATTAACCCCTGGACGTACAAAAAAGGACCAAGATATTCAACTAAGATCCCTGAAAACCTCTCATGCACTCTTGCAAAACTTACCTATTTCATAACAAGAACCGCTTCATTCCACTGATTTTGGGAATAACTATTTGTTGTGTGGTCAAGTTAACGATATCATGTTGCCTATCTCCCTGACTGGTTACTTAAGAATCCATACGCATGCAGTGATACATGCATAAATAAGGCATTGGTTTGCAGAATTGGCAGTGTCGCTGCCGACGTGCGCCTGACATTCAAGAAGCCTGTTGACATACAAAGTGTCATCTCTGTGCTTAAAGCTGCTGCTAGGAGTGGACCCCTCGGAGACCTCACAGTTGACCCAGATTCCATAGTGGAGACACCTGAACCTACCATCCCACCCAGCACGGCTCCTCCAACTAAAGGTGAGCTGATTCTTATCGCTGATAATATTTATCAGACGTCACAGAACAGAGTAAGGTTTCTAAATACAAAAAGCTTATTGTTGTTATGGTTCTAATTATTATCATAACGATTATTGTAAGATTTGTTCTCTTTTATTTTTTGAGGTGGTTAGCGTCTACCAAAACTAAAATCGTTTTCGGTACAGGATCCTTGTAGAGAAAAGTGACGTTGTCTATTCTATTCCTTACAACGATTGTAATCAGAACTACACTCAGGGCACACTAAGCCTCAGTTCGGTAACCCGTAGTGTTGGTGAATTGTAACTTTCTTCAGTTACATTCCATTTTTTAAACCAGGATAACATCAAATTATTCTGATCGTTCACCTGGTTGCAATGTGCACATTCCTTGTAAGTATTGTTAACCTCTCAGAACATTCCTTCTTAGTTGCAATGAAAACAATGTTATGTACCTAAACAAATGACACAGAATAAAAATTACCCACGAGATCAACTGCTGGTATCACGTTTCTTCTGTGATCATCTCCGATATATTAGTCATGCAGATGCTGAGTGTAGCTGTTGCGGTTGCAATTGCACAGCGCTTATGGCCGTTCTTGTTTGTTTGTATTTTTTCGTTTTCTTTTTTATGTGAAATTTCTCGTGTATCTTTCCAGTTGATGCAGTGTGCAATTGCTACACTTGCTATGGCACATCACTAATTGCCGTTATTACCTCTTCATTAAAATCATTACTACTGGTGTATCTTCCCTTCAGATGCTGACTGTAGCTTTTACAGTGACAGCGGACTCAGTATATTTTATTTCCATCATTGCTGTTGCTACATGTACTGTAACCATGAGTATTGCATTTTCTCTCCAGAAGCTGAATGCAGCTGTAATTGCATAGCTCTCTATGCCGTTATTGCATTTCTTGCTGTGATCATTGTCTTCCTTCTCCTTTACATCGTGTGGCTTCACAGAAAAGGTAATATTTTATAACTTTTAGTTACTGATAACTTAGATGATTGACACCAAGATGGCTCAATGTGCAAATAAGTGACAATGTTACGCATAAATGTGGGCCTGACGATTTCCCGTTCAACCATGTTTTCTAAGAAATTTTGAAGTTACAACCGTGTAATCTTTCACGGTTAGAATGCTGTATGCTTAGCAGCTGAAAGGTTGCATTTTTATTTTATGGTAAGGAATTCTTACGAGTAAGGGATAAACTCACCTTACAAGCCTCACTTTCAGTTTTGCACCAGCATCAAAATGCACATAATCTTTTTTTTTGATTTGAAATTAGGCCAGAAATAAGATCAGTGACTAGCTTTGATGTCACTTCTAATTTTATTTGATTTAAGCTTTTGATTTGTACCTAAGGTCGTTCTATGCAGAGAAACCTCCATGAAGCAATGTTCACTTTCTTTTCACATTTAGGTGCTGCAAGAAAACAAACGTAAGTAAGATGCACTATTAAGCTCCTCGCTGCTCCAATGATCTACGTAGTTGACGGCATGAATGTTACCAAATTTCTTGGCCGAGCCTTGGTAAATTCTTTCAGGTCTGATAACAAATGATGGCTTTTAAGATAGTGACTTGTCATTTTTGCTTTTCTTTTCAGTGAGAGCCCCTATGAAGTGTCCTACTATGCCAAAGAAGCTTACAATGTTAGTATACCATGAAAAGTAGCGATTGTTGCCTCTGCTTGTTTGTGATGTTTTTCTTGGATACTGGTTTCCCTCACTTCAAAAGCGATTTTCTGCTTTAGTAGCTACTTAACGCTTGTCCTTTGCAGAATGAAATGGCAATGAAGGACCTAGATCCCTCATCTAGTCAAGGTAAAAACATGCATCAGGACTCGTTGGTAGCCCAGTATCAAACGTTGAATGAAGCAACCCGATCTGGTGATGCAATGGATGGGAAACACACCGTTTACCCATCACCTAGTGTACCTCCCAGTGAATACCATCCTCTGCATCCTGGCACTCGCTCATTTGAAGTTCCAAGAGAACACGTAACAATTGAAAAGATTATTGGTAAAGGAGCTTTTGGTCAGGTTGCTAAGGGAACGGCTATTGAACTGCCAAGGAGGCCAGGGAAGACACATGTTGCAATCAAAATGCTTAAAGGTAAGGTATCACAGAGTTGTTTCGTCAGGTGAGTTGTTAAGGTTATTTCTCGATGAGATTCAATAGATTTCCTGAATCGGCATAAAATTTCCGTGGGCTAATATCACGTGAGAGTCCTTTCATGGAGATATCCTCTTGTTAAAACTATTTCCACAGCAATTAGTATTAGTGTGTCTGACGCAAATGTTTGCGTTACGTCGAATTCAAGATATCCTCACCCACTTACATTTGAATTTTACGAGAAAGAAAGGTAAGCCGTTGTTAAGCCACCATAGTGCCCATGGTTGCATTAACGGAAAAGTATATTCATCTCTTTAAATAAGAGCTTGTGGCGATTGCCCATAGCTTAACCAATGATGATCAGGGTAATCATTAGCCGTTTCAACTTTTCCTGGGTTAGTGATGACTTAAATAGATCTACTTGTGTTGTTATTTTTAGCCGGTGCCCCTGAGGCAGACCGAAAAGACTTGTTGTCAGAACTCAACCTGATGAAGAAGCTGAAACCTCATCCATATGTTATTAATCTGCTGGGATGCGTCACTAACACTGGTATTTTTGATAACATTCACTTTCTTCTCATAATCTAAGGCGTTACATTCTTAAGACTTAGCTGGACAGTTTAGAATAACATATATATATATAAATCCGCATATTCTATGATTCGTTTCTTATATATATATATATATATAGATAAGAAACGAATCATAGAATATGCGGATTTCTTTGTAGCGTGTGGTTATGCGCAACCCTAAAGTTCTCCACGAAATGGAAAAAGTGCTTAAATTGACTCAAGAGGAATGCTTGCAGACCAAAGGACGTGAACCAACAGGCCGAATTCCTCTGGTCACTACATTCATCCCCCACACCACATTCATTGCAGAAATTTGATAAACGAAATTTGAACTTTCTCCAATCAGAAGAAAGACTATCGCTCATATTAAAAAAAACCACCTTTAGTCGCCAACCGACGACCGAAACGTCTACGAGATTTGTAACTGAAACACCTCAAAATCTGATACCAAAGGAATGTAGAGCATGCGAAAGAACTAAGGTAGTTGGTGCAATAAGATCAACCAGACCACAACTTTCACCAGTCCCAACAACAAGACTTTTACCATATTTCATGCAGTGGACTGCTACTCGTCATAGATCATTTACATAATCGAGTGCAACATTTGCAAACTTCCATACATTGGCAAAAGTGAAACAGCATTTAACCTACGGTTAAAAAATCACAGAAACCATATCAGAAAGGGAGTGAGTAGCTGCGAACTCACTAAACACTTTTTACATAACACACGAACTCACGACTTTAAAATAGAAAAAAAACAAAAAGGATCATTTAGAGACTAACAAAAAGAAAGAAGTCCTTCGAGAAAGAGAGATTATCTGGCAAAGAACATTAAACTCCGTTCAGCCGAATGGATTTAACAAAAGAAGTGGATAAAGTTCTTACACTAGAGCCTTTATAAAGTTTCAGGTACATAAATTGTTTGAAACATACGTTATAAAGGTTATGATTCTCTTAACTTAATAGAAATACTAATTGTTTTCAAAACATTCTACCAAACATCTAATTAAGCAACACGCATTGTACTACGTCACATAATTAACCAATTGAGACTCTGTAACAATTGCATGTGAAGGTCCCTGAGGAAGGCAAATGCCGAAACGCGTTGTGCGATTTATAGATGTGTGAACGATGTTGGTTTGCCGACGATGGTGCCTCGGAGAAAAGGATCCAGTGGATTCAATACGCCTCTACTTTCAATTATAATAGGTCGAATAAACAGGAGGAGATGCGAACTTTTCTCGTAGGAGGTCTTTAATTGAGGTGGACGTTTCGCCCATTCGGGCTTCTTCAACACTCAGGATATCAGTACTTATATAGAAAGCGACGTACGGGGTTGTATTCACATTTACATGTACATGTACAATTACATTTACATTCACATGTACATTTATAACGTAATATAATATAATGAAATAATAAAATATATAATATATAATTATATGGTATATAACGTAAGTTACACCACTTTAAGGTGACAAAGAGGCTGACGTTTCGAGCGGAAGCCATTCATCTTTAGCTCTAACCAAGACGGCCAGAGACACGATTTGTCACCACTGGGCACCACACTGCCTTACAGTCTGGACTATTGACTTACGCTATGTAATTGTGTTGTTTTATTTTCTAGAAAACTCATTTTTTATATTTTTATAGAGCCTCTGTTGGTTTTGATTGAATATGTTCCTTATGGTGACTTACTGGGATATTTGAGAAAAAGTCGTGGGCTGAGTGACACTTACTTCAAAGACCCGGATGTGAAACCCAAGACCAATCTGCGGCCAGAGCAGCTAATAAAATTCGCGTGGCAGATCGCTGATGGAATGAGTTATCTGTCATCAAAAGCGGTGAGCAGTTTTATTCTGAATTCTTTTTCCAACTTTCGAATGATTCGAATGATTTCCCATTTACTTTTTCGCACTTGGCTGGTTGTGCAAACTAGATACAAAATGAGAACCAAATTGCAAAGCATAGATATGAAACACTGGTAGATAGTAGGATGGTCAGTGTCGGTGCGCACGACTCGAAGGTCGGAATGAAAAATGACTCCAGAAATGAGCGAAATGGAAGGCTTTTGATCAATTCTCAAATTATCATAGTACCCAACTTTTCCATCTTTAGAGGTAAAAGATACAGCACGCATAGCAAGTATTTCAAAAAAGAGAAAAGCCTTATTTAGATATAGTACAATTCAGATAAACTTCGCTGTTTTGTTCCAGATAATTCATCGCGACCTTGCCGCTCGGAACGTTCAGGTGGGCGAAAGAGAAACATGTAAAGTGACAGACTTTGGAATGGCCAGAGACGTACAGCAGGAAGACATTTATCAAAGAAAAACAAAGGTATTGTCAGAAATAGTGTAAATTAAAGCTCCATGAGCAAATCGTCTACAGTATCAAACCTCTTAGCCGCACTTAGTTTCGGGCTTTCCATGTATGGTCTCATTACATTAATCAATTTTAAGAGTAGAAAACGATAATTTGCTCTTGCTTTTATTGTTGTAGAACTGTTTAAAGTCAGTCTTCCAGTCTTGGTTCCTTGTTTTCTGTGTGAAAACCACTAAAAGACCTTAATGGTTACAAAATGCTATTAAAAATGACCTTTTTCCATGAAAATACTGATTTAACCCCTTTATATAATTATCTACAGAATCAGTAAGAACTATAATTGGTCAATTTCATTGTTATTAATTGATGTGTTTGAAAATAAAGGGTCGACTTCCAGTGAAATGGACAGCATATGAAGCGCTTTTGTATGGACGATACTCTACAAAGAGTGACGTGTAAGTATTTACAGCTGATGCAGAATTTTGGTAAAGGAGCTGTACTCCTACAAGACCTTCTTTGATGCCGTTAGATACATCTATTTTGCATTTGTTGTACATGTATTGCAAGTGTAGCAAACATTTTTATTTTCCAGCTTAACATCCTGACTTATTCCAAAATTGGCATTGTTAATCAATTAGGAAATCTGCCTGCCAAAAGGCCCTTTGCAACAAACTTGTCACATAACTGATAATTGGTGAACTTAAAGTTCGGACTTAATAAATTCAAGAAATGGAAAGATCGTGTTTGTCTTGGACAGAATACAAATTTTCGGTTTCGCTTGGTGTGATCATTTTCCATATAAGGTCAAAACGATGTACATGAGCTGATAACTGAAGTTAAAATAGCCAATCAAATAGAAATAAGGTAGATATATAGTCCACGAGAACCGTCTTGAATTAGAGCATTTTATTCCAAAAGGGTACGTGTCATCTTGGATAAGAAATCTGACGTCTTGAAATTTTCAAAAGAAAACCACCATAAAGTATCCCTTGCTTTGTTGTGTGCTTAATTTGATAACGTTGAGAACTTCTCCCTTGACTTATGCATTATTCATACCCCGGTAAAATTTAAATGACATGTTCGTCTAACCTATGTGCTAGCACTGCATTACTACAACAAGACATTATATTTATGCATTTCATTTACTTGTAGATGGAGTTATGGAGTTGTCCTCTACGAGATTTTCACTATAGGTACGCATCTTTATTTGAGAAATAGAAAACATGTACCGTGTTTCTATCGAGTTATAGAAACACGAGTGGAAGTTTGGGAGAACGAGAAATGCTGTGGGAACACGAGCCGCAGGTGAGTGTTTCCACAGCTTTATCGAGCTCTCCCAAACTTTCACGAGTGTTTCTATTACTCGATAGAAACACGAAGAACATCTTTTCCATTGCTTTTAGAAAACACCGCTACGAAAAAAAGGAAAACAACTTTTTAATTTTGATGACCAAAATGTAAATCAGCGCGCGTATTTTCCTAGGACTGTTTTCTAAGTATATATATATATATATCAACAACAACATTGAACACTTTATTTCCTGGCCGATCCTGTCTTCACATTCGCCATATAACAGCTCAAGCAAAAGATGAAACCTCTGCCTCAAAGAAAAATTCCTAAACATCTGCCGACCCGAACTATCCACGCTAAACAAACGTAATGAGCTTATGTCTTCTTGCCGCCACAGAAACAAAACCCTCTTACGCAATACCTGAAACTTAACGATGTCTATTATTATGTAAATTTAACTATTTTGTATATAAGCGATGGTAAAGGACATTCCTATCAAATCCCCTGACGAGTGGGCAACCACGAAAATGGGTTGTATGGATAAACCTGTAGTTTGTTTGCGTGTTTCTTTCTCCCGCAACAACTACTTCGCTCTACGTTCACGTATTGAGCACTGTTTTACGATTAATCAACTTTTACACTTTATATATATATATATAAAAAGTTATGATGCTTCGAGCCAACAGGGATGCCACACGCCAGAAGGATCCAAAAGGATTCGTAGTCCAAACCTCGAGTAATGAAATTTGTAGGCAATTGTGGAACACGAGGACGGACAACTTCGAGCGAAAAAAAAAAATATATATATATATACAGTAAAAAATCTAAAAAAAGTTTAAAAATTTAATAAAAATAGACGTTTCGGTCAATGACCTTCATCAGTTGCAGTGCAAGTGAATAAGAAATTACAATGTCCTTAAATAGGTTTACAGTATAAAAGATGACATAATATAACAAAGATGATTACATAACAGGGCGTGGTAACACATGAAAATGAAAAAATTAACCAATGATAAACAATCGGTGATTACTAAGCGAGAAAGAAAGAAGAAAGAAAGAAGCGAGAATGACATTGGTTCTACAACAACAGATTTTAGAGTTAGATTTCGCAACCACAAGTCTGCCATGCTGACCAAGAAAAAGACTTGTGAGGTAGCGGTTCATTTCAACAGAACACCGCACGACTTATTAAACGATTTTTCTTTCCAGTGTATTGATCAAGTGCAGATAAATGCTAACAATACAAGTAACATCGAAAAGCTTTTAATCACTAAAGAAGCATATTGGAGCGCACAGTTGTTCTCTCTGGCACCTTTTGGCTTGAATAAACGTCAGGAATTCCACTCGAAAAAAAGAATAAACTACAACTAGCGTAAAAATAACTTGCTAATTTGGCGGTTATCTTAGTTCAGGTGTTCAAAGGCCCTGACCTTGGATCTTGTTAGCTTTGTTAGTGCAAGGTTT